>CM019175.2:5310994-5359011 GCA_009739505.2 Apolygus lucorum
TAAAAAATCAAGTCCTGAGGTAGCCGAGGTGAACGTTTCGTCTTTAAATTCAAATTGGGATGTGAAAAAAAGCTAAATTACAATGTCTTTTAGGTTCAAGCTATCATCGACTCCTGCACGAGGCAGTTTCCAGAGTTCGGAGAGCGGGCGAGGAAGCGGATCAGGACGTACCTCAAGAGCTGCCGAAGGAATAAACGTTCCAGAGACTCGGGATCTTGGCCTGACCCAGTAAGTCGAAACAGGCGTGACTAGGTGATAATTACTGTAAAATAAGTACAAAAAAATTGTTAAGTAACCTTTATTAATTGTTAATAAACTAATTGTTAGGTAACCTTTATTGCCCCGAAAAAAAAACTCTCCCGCCAATTTCTAGTTCATATTTTTTTTTAAACCTTAGTGCCTAATATTCGTAAAAAATATTCGATCCATACTGGGCATACTGTAATCTTGAAAACCAAAACGGTACCGTAGACTGGGGTGATGGTGATCAATTTCTACAGTTTTTCCTTGAAAACTACCAGTGTAAAAATTCAAAAAAAAAAAAATGAAAAAAAAAAGTTTATATTCTTCCACATTTTATGAACAGTATCCTATATCAAACTTTGAAATTTCGTTGAATTGAGCTCATTAAAAAAAATTAAATTGATCAGTATCACCCCCCACATAGGGGGTGATAGTGATCACTAATTTAAAATCGAACAAAACGCTTTCGGAGTGTCTATGGGGTGGTGCTAATCACTGAAGAAAAAAAAAATTGTTTTTCAGTACCCTGAGGTGAAAAAAACCACTTACAACTCGTTTCAGAACAATTTTTATTGAAAAACTAATAAAAACCAACTCTTCACTTATAAAACTCAGAACAAAGCCAAAATTCAAGACTCGTAATATCCTCTTCAGTATTTATTATTATGAGACCATTCGTGGCACATGCTTGGTAACTGACAAGAAACAACTTATTTTAAAGCTCTTGTTACTAAAAATAATGATGGACCAATTAGGGGTGTGTCGGTCCAGGTATTTCCCTGGAACGGTTCCAACGGTTACAGTGACAAAGATGTAACCGTTCCAAATTACCGGTACAGTTCCATTACCAGTCAAATCCCACTCTCGTGACATGGAAGAAGCAGGCAGTCAAATCCCTATCGTCCTTCTTCCATGCTTATGATCTCAACTTGCAATACAATAGCATCATTTTCCTTGAAAATTCGCTAAAAGGAAGGAATTTGAACAAGTGTGTCGAAAGAGACAATTTGTTATAAATTATAGTGACCAAACAATTCAAGGAAAGCATAATTTTTGGTAGCAGTTTGAGAGCGTAACATAAGAATAATAATACTGGAGACAACTTCCATGCTAACCAGTCCAGAAGATCCCATTCCCCTCAAGAGCCATTTCATGGAAGATGGAAGATGGAAGTGGTAAAGTCCAGAGGTAAGGTGGTAAAATCCCTTCCCGGTCCAGAGCAATTCTCCATGATATCTCATCGGTCCGTGGAACTGGACCAGTAAGGGCTGAGTTTTTGTCACTGCATGGAACCGTTACAAGTTGATACCCTGTTCCACAGTCCCGGTACAGCTGAACCGACACACCTCTACCCAACAGTTTACCCCCTTCTGCAAATGTATACTTGATTCACTAACTACACTGGAAACCAAAAAACCAGCGAGCTTCAAGATGTGTGATGTCTGGTAGTGAAAAAAAGTTACATGAAATTTGAGCGTAAGCGTAAAATTTATACTCTGTGAAAAGAAAAAAACTAGAAAAAATAATGACAAATTAAAATTTTAATCATAAAGCCAAATGTAACTTGAATGTAAAAAATTTCCTATTTTGACCCTAACATCGGATTCAGCACCTCAAAAAACCTCCTATGGCAAACTTTCTACCCGTAATTCCTAATTTACGAATAAGCAGAACAGTGTAGGAAATATGAACGTTCGAAAAAGAGGATGACGTCAACCCGGATTAGTTCATTTACGGCCGCTTGAAGCGCTGAGATCGTCAGGCTGAGAGCGTCTTACTACGTCACAGACCCAATTACCGTTATTCCTGACTCAAGCTTTAAAAAAAAAATTAAAAAAATTGACTGAAATATGTTCCATGTGAAATTAAGATGAGTGTTCTAATGAATGAATTGGTGGCAAATATAAAATTTGTTAATATTTCAGACGAGACCTACGCCGGCACATTTAACGTCAGTTCAGGCCGAGCAAATACTGGCGGCGGCTTGCGAAAATGAGAGTCACAACGCAAAAAGGATGCGTTTGGGGTTGGAACCGGTCAGTCAACCCATGCCTGTCATCGCTGGGGTAAGAGTAAGGCATATGTAGATATTTTTGCTACACGTAGGTGATTTTTTCTAAATTTTCATATTTTACGAGAAGCTACAGGTGTGAGGGTACCTCGTGCAGGTCTGTGCTTGCCAGGTGCCAGCCTCCCTTATCTCTCTCCTATCTCAGTTGTGTTATTAGGGCAGCTCGAGGCACCACCGGTATCCATTACAGTCTAAAACTTCTCCAAGATCATTTTTAGCGAATTTTCAAGGAAAATGAAGCTATTGCAATAGCCTCAAAATTTTTAGAATGGACTTTTTCGAAAAATTTTTACTAAGTAATGAGGAATTTCACCATGTCGGAATTTCCTATTTTTGACCCCAAAATCGGATTCAGCACCTCTAAAAACCCCCTAAGGCAAACTTTCAGCCCGAACTTCCTAATTTACGAATAAACAAAACAGTGTAGAAAATACGAATGTTTAAAAAAACCGGGAAAATGACGTCATGCTGGAATAGTTCATTTATGCCCGCTTGAAGCGCTGAGATCGAGAAATCTATAGTTCCCAGGTGCAAAATTTCATGAAAAAGTAAAGTTCGAAATCGAAAAACTGAAGAAAAAAAATAGAAAAAGCAAGATGGGGAAAATTAGGTTTCCTCTGTTTTTGTTTGATAACTTTTCTCTTAGAAAACACGATTTTGTCGTCCCAATGGGCAACACTGGGAGGAGACGGCGATCCGAACAGCCCAATCAGCGAGCATTCCCGCTGCACGTCCGTTTTCCCGGTTAGTTTTGAAATCAAAAATTTTGACTGTCTCCCAAAAATAACAGGAGACTTATTTTCCGAAATCAGCCCGATTTTCATCTATCCCACACCATTAACTATTCAGGAAAAATGCAAACAGAAATCGGTGAAATTCCTCATTATTATATATAATATATAACTATTATATATAAAAACTGTATTACTAATTTGTCATTCCGCACGTAACTTGAATAAAAGTTTAAACTTTTTTTTCTTCAGTTTTTGCCAAAATGTTTGTAACAACAAACAAATGGTCAAGTTCGTTAGCCAGCAATTTTGGACAAGTGGTCCAAAATTCAAAAAAGTCCAAAAAATGGGGTTTTTCCGTTTTTTGTGGTTATTATCGTCAAAATTATGGTATTATATGGTATATTGGGATTCAACACAAAATTTCTAATATTAATGCGTTTTTCAAAAATAAAAATTGTCCAAAATTAAGAAAAGTTTGCAGGTATTTATTTATTAAGAACAATAGCCGTGTGGGTACTCTATGAGTTTGTGGAGACGAGTAAAACATGAATATGGACTCCTAACATCTTCAAAGCATACCCGGTGCATACAGTAGGTTGGTATGCTATACTGAAAATCGAAAAAACCAAGAATTGTGTGAAAAAAAACTTTCTAAAAGAAATTGCAACACCATTGTTCTTGTTCTTGACCATACCTTCAACTGAAACATTTCTTTGAAAATTCGCTCATTAATTCATGGACTTTTGAAACTTCACTTTCCTCCAAAATCATCATTCAATGGTTCAAGTTCGTTTTACCTTTCACGCCACCATTTTTAACCTTACGGAACTCGCAATCCGTCAATAATTTTATTTTTCTTTCTTCTATAAGCATTATAGTAATCCTGGACTTCTTTTGGCTCACAATTCATCATAGATTCCTCGTCCTCCTCGTCGTTACTCTGTTCAGTCTCTGAATCCTCATCCTCTGAATCCCCCTTCACTATGAGACTGCTCAGAATTATCACTTGTGGAAAAATGATCATCTTCATCAAGCAGTGCATACGTCATCAGCATTAGACTAGTTGTCGCTCCTGTGCCGCCATTTTTCCTGTAACAATTATGGAAAGACATTCGAACTCGCTATGGCCTCACAGGTCTAGAGCCTATACCAGATAGTTATAATCCGTATGTTCATTGGAAATGTAAAAACATACCGAACATTGCTCAATACGATCCAACAAAACAGTAAAATCCAACTCATAACAGAAAACCTTTTTTTAAGTCAATATAAAATTTTAACAATTCAAATTTTATTACTGAAAATAAGAGTTTCCAACTTAACATATTTTAGCGCATAATTACCTATTGTGTTGTAAATTACAAATATTTGGAATTTTGACAAATTTAATTTGAAGGTGGAGCCTCGAGCGACCATCGTGGACCACTTCTCACCAGCGAACCTCTCAGCGGAACCGAAACTCCTGTCGCATCTTGGGAACCTTGGTGGCGTCGCCAACGCTGCCGTCACGACAGGCGTCGCTTCGGGCGTCGCCAACGCGGCGACTTGCACCAACAACAACAACAACAACGTCACCAAAGCCGACAGCCCGAGTTACGTCAAGCCGACCGACTCTCTCACCAAGACTGTCAGCGCGTCGATGGGGTACGTAGAGTCATGTCGCTTTAGAGGGTAACTCTAGTTAGCTCTATGATCTAGCAACAACTTAACACGTTGACTGTGAGTCACGCGCCTGGCGCGTTAAAGCAGTTTCTCCTGGGGTGCTGATCACACGCCTCGCGCGTCAAGGACTTTAGCGACTTCTTCGTTTTACCATCCACGTTAGGTTGACTAAAAATGTTGTCTATTGATCTTCAGCAAACGTACTGTTTGCTCGCCTCCAGCCACATGTTATCAACATAGTTGGAAGCCATCAACAGGTTTTCATGCCTGGAAGTTCAACAATAAACCAGATTTCCTCCCTGAGGCAAGTACTGGAGAAGAGCGTCGAATTTCAGGTTACAATTTTAAATCTGCATACGATAGTATCATCAGGGAAAAACTCTATACTGCCATGAGTTCGGAGTGCCCGATAAACTCCGTAGGATGGTGGAGCTTACCATGAGAAGCACCCATTGCCGAGTGCGAATCTGAGGGACATTGTCTGAGCTGTTTGAAACCAAAGGTGGACTGAGACAAGGTGATGCCCTTGCTTGTCTGTTCTTCAACATAGCTCTTGAAAAAGTAGTGAGAGACGCACATTTGCAAAGTAATGATAATATATTCCATGGTCCCGTAGAGCTTCTGGCTTATGCAGATGACATCAATCTCATGGCTAGAACTGTGAGGGATCTGGAGCGTGCTCTCTCATCGCTAATTTTGGCAGCGGCAAATTTGGGGCTAACCATTAATCAAAGCAAAACAAAGTACATGGTCTCCAGTAAAAACTACAATGAAATAAAAACGCCAGACATTCTCCTGGGCCCGTACTGCTTCGAAAGGGTTGATGTTTTTAAATATCTTGGTCCACGAAAATAATGATTGTACTCTTCGAAATAAAATCAAGAACACTAGCTGCTAATCGATGCTATTTTGGACTATTGCCGCTCCTGAAATCCCGAGTACTCTCCAGGAGGGTTAAACTCACCTTGTACAAGGCGCTGCTTCGCCCCGTCCTGACATATGCTTCAGAAACGTGGGTCTTGACAAAGAATGCCCTTAGAATTTTTGAGAGAAAAATCCTTCGGAGAATACCTACTGGGCCCTGTGTTCGACCATGGACAATGGAGGCGGCGCCACAATGAAGAGCTCTACCAGCTGTACGATGATTTTGACGTTGTCAAATTCGTGAAGTTGGGGAGATTAAGGTGGGCCGGCCATATTCTCCGATTGGATGATAACGATCCGGCTAAGCAGCTCCTGTTAACTCGCCCGAATGGTACAAGGAAGAGAGGAAGGCCACGATTAAGATGGAGTGACAATTTAGAAGAAGACACAGCATGGCTTGGGTGCTACGACTGGATGATAACGGCACAAGATCGTTTAAGCTGGAAAGATGTCCTAGAGTAAGCCAAGGCCCACCCTAGGCTGTAGTGCCATTTAGTTAGTTAGTTATTGATCTTCAGCACTCCGTGAGGGTCCAACCAACCTCCCTGAGAAGCCATAGTTGTTTACATGCATGAATTTGGGTTCAAAGAACATTTTTACCTGTTGGGTTTCAACAGTTACAAAAATAAAAGCCTCTACGTTTTATTTTTACATCCATTATGAACATATTATATTCGCAAACATTTGGCAGAAAGCTGTATACATGCCAGAATTCTGGAAATGAAACCAATATTAACTATCAGCTCGGTGGGTGAGGAAAATGGATATGACATCATCGAAGTCTACTTCATCGTGCTGATCACGCGCCTAAATGCAAAAATATGATAATTTATGGGCAAATAACATCGTTACCCATCAAAGTAATCATATTTGGAATGTGTTCGCTCATTCACTTCATGATTTTCAGGCCTTTGAGCAGTGGCGTTCAGACATTTCGAAGTGGCGCAGGCGCCCTCTTCAGCCCAGCGGCGCACGCTCAGACCTTCATGTCCCCGGGACTTCCGCTGTTCCACCCAGGACCAATACCCAACGGTAAGTCGTCGCAGTCAATACATACATCAATACATACTCGTACCAATTTTGGTGATGTTTAATCGACTCGAAAGTACGTACGAAGGTACATAACCCCGGGAGCCGCCATGGTGGGTGGATCCGGGCCTGGCCAGGCTACCTGGCTGGACTCGTGCTGTTAGCGCACTCACATATCAATAACGTTTGATATTATGTAACGAATAAAGATTGATTTAATTGAGTCAAATTAGCCTAATCTATTACAAACCGGCGCTCAGTTCCCCCTTTGATTTGAGTTAATGAATAAATTCTCCCCTTCGTAGGACCTCAAGACTTGAGTATGAAGCCGAGTCGGCCCATCCTTCCGCAGAAGCTCACTGGACCCGAAGTCAGCGCTGTTCGACAACTAATTACCGGATACAGGTTAGTTGGAATCCATCTCTTTTCTGTACGTCGT
Organism: Apolygus lucorum; assembly: GCA_009739505.2. Lineage (NCBI taxonomy): Eukaryota > Metazoa > Arthropoda > Insecta > Hemiptera > Miridae > Apolygus > Apolygus lucorum. The sequence continues at coordinate 5,318,097 of CM019175.2, forward strand.
CATTGTTAAGGAATTATTTCAGTTTGTAAGATCACACGCAAGGAGTTGTGGTTTAGCCTTCGTCGGGTGAAGACGTATCGACAGATAAACATCTCTTCTTGCCGTCTCCAGCCGATTTCGAGGTAAACTCCAATACGATCACTCTTACAAGGTCAGTCTCCACTAACTGTTTTTAGTGGTTCCCTAATACACTATGGAGCGAGACAGCGATGGACGGGCGAAAGTCCCCCCTGATAAGAGATCGAACGCACCTAACATTGAAAACATGCCATTAATTAACAGCGAGTTCATAGAACGAGTATCTAAAAACCAATTCCGTCCGAATGATAAAGGTCCTTTCTTTGTTTTTATTGAAGGCACAGAATCTAAAATTGGAAAGACCCACCCTATGGTTTTTGGACGATGGTTATTCAGCCAATCTAACATAGACAAAAAGCTTATCACAAACGTTATTCGCGTCGGTGGAAACAGAATTAAGGTCGAACTGGCTACTTCCAAAGCAGCTAATGAGCTTGTCAATAATGCTTGCTTCAAGTCCAAAAAACAATTTGCTTATATACCAGACACCCTGATTTATAGAACAGGCGTAATTAGGCACGTAGATCCTTCATTGACAGATGAGGAAATATTATCAGAAATGAACTCACCTATATCACCTATCAGAGTCAAGCGCCTAGTGAAAACAACTTTTAATCAAGATGGATCAAAGTCGACTACTAAGTTACAAACATGCTTTCTCACTTTTGATGCCCAACGGATTCCAGAGTTCATATCAATATACGGAGCTAGATGTCGGGTTGACACTTATGTGCCACCTGTACGTCAATGCTCCCTTTGTTATCGCATAGGTCACGTAAAATTTCAATGCGTATCAGGGTTGCGTTGCCTGCATTGCGCCGAGCAACACACATCTGAAGAATGTCCCAAAGAGAAGAGAAATTTGCACTGCATCAACTGTAATAGTAATTCACATGCCGCGAATAGCAAAGTATGTCCGGTTTATGTCGAATCTTTAAAAAAGAAAAAAGAACAAGTATTAGCTGACAGCTACGCTACTGTAACAAGAAATTCCTTTGGTGTGCTTACTAAAAGTGCGACAATGGAAAATGTAGATGCTGATGATACAGAAGAGTTTCCTCCCATGATTCAATCCACCCAGGAAAGAAGAACGGCCTTACGCAAAACGACTAGAGCACAACCATACCAACGTCCAAACAATAGGAAGAAATCATATATGGGTGAATGTGTCGACGGGAGGCAAAGGGCGACCCCTTTCCTTGAAAACCCTATCAACCCATCAAATATTGAAAATCGTAGTCTTTCAAATAATTCTAGACCCCGTACTGTCAGCCGACGGTCCGAAAGTCCCTCTATGGAGATCGACCATGAAGATTTGGTCAATCATGCCTCACAGGCCATTTACAGATTATTGTCTCAAAGCGATGCATCTCAAGATGAACTTCACCTTCCTTTATCAAACATTCTTAACGATTTACTAACAAAGGGCACAAGTGCTCCGCCTGACGACTGATTAAAAAAATATAAATATATTAACTTCTGAATCCCCCATGATACCTCCTCATTACATTATACTACGAGTAGCTACATATACTCTAATAAAACAATAATGAACTCAAATAGAAATAAAATATCAATTCTTCAATGGAATGCTAGGTCACTGGTAAGCAATAAGGGTAGTTTGGAACATTTTTTATCCTTAACACCCGTAACTGCAGTTGCAGTTTCTGAAACTTACTTCCACCCGCGTAGAGCATACACATTTCGGGGATATAACGTGTTGCGAAGCGATAGATCAGACGCCCGAGCTGGAGTGGCATTACTCATAAAGCGAGGCGTCAAATTCAAAGAATTGAACGTCATCTCAAACATTGAGGAATTCTCCTGTGTTGCAGCCGAACTCGATCTAAATGGAAGGTCTATCAACATAGTTTCAGTTTATAACAACCATAGGAATGCAGTCACGCAACCTGAATGGGAGTCCTTTTTCAGGCGAATCCCACAACCTTCTATCATTTTAGGGGATTGGAACTGTCATAATACGCTGGTTGGTACCTCATACACAGATCGCAAGGGAGCAGCGCTCCTTGAGGCAACAGCAGAATGCAACCTTGTATTTTTGAACGATGGGTCTCCAACATTAGTCCCTGCAGCTAACCAAAGAACCGTATCAGCAATCGATATCTCTTTTGTATCTCCTCAACTAGCTGCGGAATTCACTTGGGAAGTTCTTACTGATCCAATGGGTTCCAACCATAGACCAATTCTTATGACTACTGACCAAGACGAGCCTAACGGTCCATTCTTACCGTCAAGAAGGTGGAATATTAACAAAATGGATTGGTCAAATTTCCAAGACTATCTCGAGTCGAGGGAGCAGATGGGTGACCTAACAAACACAAACTATGAAATGTTCATCTCCATAGTGGAAGAAGCATGCAATCTTAGTGCCCCTTTATGTACACCATCCCAAGGAAGGCTTCGAAACTACTGGTGGAACGACGAATGTGCGGAGGCGGTGAGAATTCGAAAAGCTGCGTTCCAACTTTATAAGGACGACCCCAACCTCGAGACCTTCATAGCGGCTCAAAGAGCTGCGGCAGCAGCAAAACAAATAATCAAACGTGCGAAATCGAAAGCCTTTAAAACCTTTTGTAGCCAACTTAATAAATCCACGCCCATCAAAGAGATTTGGAGCCAATTGCGCGTTCTGAAAAATTGGAAGCTCAAATCTAGAAGTGTCATACAGGAGGGAGAATGGACCAGCGACTTTTCCTCCAGCCTGTGTCCATTATGGTCACCGACACCTCCTTTGGATAGACCTACGGGTCAGCAATTTGACTGTACTGAGGAATTTTTTTTTCAAACTGTTATGTATTAGACTTCCTTATTTCATCATTATTTCATTTCCAGAATATTCCAGACACAGTCCCATATCTCGTTGCTTCCTGAAAATCGTTCTAGAACCTTCGACTCTAGCATTTTCCGGACCCTTCTACCTGCTTTCACTGGTCCCTATATATACATGCACGCACCCTCTCTTTTCATATTCTTTCTCCAACCGGCTTACTACATATTACACTACGCTCTGTGACAGTTTTGTTAATAAACGTATTTTATACTTAAAAGTGCCGTGTTATTTATTTAACAAATCCCACGATTTAACAGTGGTGTCAGAAGTGGGATAAATAAATAACGTCGCGTGTGCAAGTGAAACCGAGTGAACAACAAGTAACATTTTAACCACGACGCAGTTAAGTGCACCGAACTCAGTTCATCGCCACGCAGGTTAGTGTTGTTCTCTACTCATCTTCACAATGGCCACGGCAGAGCTACTTCGAGAGTTTTCCACACTGATTGCTCAAGCCTTGCAGCAGTCAAGGTCACCGGACACGAGTCAACCTCGTCCACCGCAGTTCTCGATGCAGCCATATCAAGCCGCTGACGGGACGACAGTTGCTGACTATTTCACGCGCTTCACTTGGGCACTGAATTTGAGTAAGGTTCCCAAGGATCAACATGCACAATTCGCCCGAGTCTACATGGGTTCTGAACTCAACGACGCATTGAAAATTCTTGTAAGTCCCGGAAGCCCGGAAACTCTTACCTATGACGAAATCCAGTCCAAATTGACAGGTCATTTTGACGCCGCTCGCAACAAATACGCTGAGAGTATAAAATTCCGGAGTGTCATGCAGAAGCCAGGGGAAACGATCGCTAGCTTCACCTTGAGACTACGACAAGCTGCGACATTTTGTGAGTTTGGCACATTTCTCGACCGCATGTTAATTGAACAAATGCTCGCAGGCATGGAGTCCAGAGAAATGTGCGATGAAATTATCGCAAGAAAACCAGAGAACTTCACCGCGGCGTATGAAATCGCGCATGCACTTGAAGCCACTCGTCACACTGCTGACGAGGTCAAATCTGTCGCCAAACCAGAGCCAACTAACCGCATAGGCTATGAGAAACCACTCTCCCGGAAGAGCAACACTCAGCGGCAGTCACGCAGCAAGTCAGCCCATCAAAAACAGGGGCCTTTCAACCAGTCAAGGCAGCACCAAGGGTCTCACCAGGCAAACCAGAGGGCAACCCAGGACAACCACTCGTCGTGCTCAGGATGCGGTGAAGCTCATCCTCGTAAAGAATGTAGGTTCCTGAACGCCGAATGCCGGAAGTGTGGTAAAAAAGGTCACATCGCAAAAGTTTGTCGATCAAAGACGCAACAACGAACAAACCACGTGACCAAAGAGGACCTTCCAGCAGAAGACCTTGATGTCGTGGAGTACCTTAGCAAAATTGAGGTCATTGGAACAGCCCAGTCAATCCCCAAATCACTGATCAATGTCACCATAGAGGGAACCAACGTTAAGATGGAACTTGACACCGGCGCCCCCTGTTCGATGATCAGCAAATCGCAGTTAAGTATGATCAAGCCAGGTTTTGTGTTACAGAAAAATGACCGCAACTTCATCAGTTACACTGGGCACCCAATCAACTGCATCGGCAAGACGCCAGTTCGCACCACCATTGGGACCACAACAAAGAACCTGCCTGTCTACGTGATCGATGGTGAAGTCCAAACACTCCTTGGCCGAGAGTGGATATCAGAGTTTGTGCGAGAAATCGACTTTGGTCACCTTTTTGCAAAATCTGACCCAATCCACAAGCTCTCTGCCAAACAGTCGCTGTCCCCAGGGCAACAAAAACAACTCGACGACGTTCTCTCTCGCTACCAGAATGTATTCAGCAACATCCCAGGAAAGCTTTCAGGCCCTCCAGCAAAGATGCACCTGAAGGCTGGAGCCACACCTGTGTTCGCCCGAGCACGAGATGTACCAGTTGCACTTCGAGATGCCTACGCCAAGGAAATCGATGCAAAAATTGCATCTGGTTTTTACAAACGAGTGGACTACTCTGAGTGGGCATCAACAACGCACGTCGTTGCCAAGAAAAATGGCAAACTGAGAATCACTGGCAACTACAAGCCTACTCTCAACCCACGGATCATCATCGATGAGCACCCAATCCCCAAGGTGGAACATCTGTTCAACCGGATGCGTGGCGCCACTCTCTTTTGCCACCTGGACGTCACGGATGCTTACACTCATCTCGAGGTCGATGATGAGTTCAGCCACACGCTCACACTGGACACGCCAACACATGGCCTGATCCGCCCAAGCCGAGCCGTCTATGGTGCAGCTAACATCCCCGCTATCTGGCAAAGTCGAATGGATACGGTCCTGCAAGGTCTCCAAAACGTCGTGAGTTTTTTCGACGACACAATTGTTTTCGCAGACAATTTTGAAAATCTTTTGCAGGCTCTCGTCACAATCCTGGAGCAGTTTCGGACTCACGGTCTCAAGCTCAACCGAGCCAAATGTGCCTTCGCCCAGCCTGTCCTGGAAGCCCTGGGCCACAAAATCGACGCGTCAGGTATCCACAAATCTGATGCACACATCCGAGCTGTTCGAGATGCGCCAAAACCAAGTTCGCCAGAAGAACTCCAGCTGTTCCTGGGTAAAGCCACCTACTACAATGTGTTCATCCCGCATTTGTCCACAAGGGATCGTCCACTCAGAGATATGCTGCTGAGTGATCCTTTTACCTGGACACCGGAGGGCGAAAAAGCCTGTAAGGACATCAAGGCCTCCTTGATCTCACCACAGGTGCTCATGCAGTATGTTCCAGCATTGCCACTCTTGCTGGCAACTGACGCCAGCAAAACTGGCATTGGTGCACTGTTGTCACACCGGCTCAGCAACGGGCTGGAGCGCCCAATCGCTTATGCCAGCCGAACGATGACAGGCACGGAGCAGAGGTATCCCATGATCGACAAAGAAGCCCTAGCCATCGTGTGGGCTGTTCAAAAGTTCTTCCACTATCTGTATGCTCGCCATTTTACACTCATTACCGATCACAAGCCTCTCACCCAAATTCTGCACCCGGAGAAGTCTCTACCAGTCTTGTGCATCAGTCGCATGGCCAATTATGCTGACTACCTGGCACATTTCGACTATGACGTCGTCTTCAAGACCTCCAAGGCCAACGCCAACGCTGATTACTGTTCCAGAGCCTGCCCTCCTACAACAGTCAACCACATTCGCAACTTTTTTTCCCCACAGGAGGAAGAGACGAATGGTTTTGATGATTTCGATTTTTTTACAGTGAATCAGACGCAACAGCTACCAGTCAGAGCAGAGGCAATTGCACGAGAAACTAGGAAAGATCCACACCTGGGCCAAATTGTTAAGATCTTAGAATCAGGACAAGATCTGACACGCCATAAGTACAAGGCACCCGAAGCCAAGTACACCCTCGCCGCTAACTGCCTGATGTTTGAGCATCGAGTTGTCATCCCACCGCCTTTAAGAGAAGCCATCCTCAACGACTTACACACAGCTCACCTGGGAATCGTGAAGATGAAAGGCATGGCTCGCTCTTTTGTTTTTTGGCCTGGAATCGACAATGACATCGAGACACTTGCCAAATCCTGTGCTGTGTGTGCAACCCATGCGCATGCGCCACCCAAGTTCTGCAATCATCACTGGGAGTACCCAGGAGCACCTTGGGAACGAATCCACATCGACTACGCGGGCCCAGTAGCGGACACCATGCTACTCATAATTGTAGACGCATACAGCAAGTGGGTAGAGGTGAAACCTACGTCATCCACCACGGCCGCAGCAACCATTGCCATCATGGACGATCTGTTCACGGCGTACGGCGCACCAATCACAGTCATCTCGGACAATGGTCACCAGCTCCATAGAAACACCACCTAGACCACTCTTTTAAAAGAGGGAGGAAATGTTATGTATTAGACTTCCTTATTTCATCATTATTTCATTTCCAGAATATTCCAGACACAGTCCCATATCTCGTTGCTTCCTGAAAATCGTTCTAGAACCTTCGACTCTAGCATTTTCCGGACCCTTCTACCTGCTTTCACTGGTCCCTATATATACATGCACGCACCCTCTCTTTTCATATTCTTTCTCCAACCGGCTTACTACATATTACACTACGCTCTGTGACAGTTTTGTTAATAAACGTATTTTATACTTAAAAGTGCCGTGTTATTTATTTAACAAATCCCACGATTTAACACAAACCCTTCGGATTCCATGAATTTGAAAGCGCTTGCTCCCGCTCTTCCTCTTCAGCACCTGGGAAAGACGGTATTCCATACGTGGTAATCAGTAAACTACCTATAAACTACAAGAAGAAGCTTATAGAAATGTTCAATCTATTTTGGCAAACTGGTACGTACCCATCAACTTGGAAGGATTACGTTATCGTTCCAATTTTGAAACCTGGTAAACCTAACAGTGAGGCTGCTTCATACCGCCCAATTGCTCTTGCTTCGTGTGTCATGAAATGTTTTGAACGCCTAGTAAAGAACCGACTTCAGTGGTGGCTCGAGCATAGAAACTTACTACCAAAAAGCCAATTTGGATTTAGAGCTCAAAGATCCACTACTGATGCCCTTACGCTTCTGATTACAGACATCCAGAACAGCTTCACAAACAACCAATCTACATTAGCAATTTTCCTGGACATATCCTCAGCATATGATAATGTGTTGCTCCCAAATCTGTTCGACCGCATGCTCACATTGGGAATTCCTTGCTTATGCGCTTACAACATTGTTGAGCTCATTTCTGAGAGGCGAGTTTTTGTGAGAGTGAATGGTAACTTCGAAGAGCCGAGATATTCATGGAAAGGTTTGCCACAAGGAAGCATCTTAAGTACTATCCTTTACACTATCTACGTATCAGATATGGAGGAGGTACTTCCTGATGGGGTCCGTATCGTACAATACGCGGATGACGTCTGCATCTACTGTCATGGTACGGATTTCAATGAAAGCAGGGATCTCCTGAACGTCGCAGTGTCCTCATTGGCAATCTATTTGGAAAAACAAGGGTTATCAATATCATCAACTAAGTCTACTGTTTGCACTTTCAGTCGCCGTCGTAATGTACCCTTTGGAGATTCAATTGAATTAGGGGGTATCAGTTTCCCGCACTCAAGAAACGTAAGATTTCTCGGTATGGAGCTGTCTCACAAACTCAACTGGAATGGCCATATAAAAAAGGTTGAAGAGAAGGCCAACAGTCATCTAAATGTCATGCGTTCCTTCACCAACATATCCTGGGGCGCGGACCCACAAACAGCACTATTGTACTATAGAGCTACCATACGAAGTATAATTGACTACGGTTCATTCCTTTATGGAGCAGCAGCTCCGTCCACAATTTCAAAGTTAGATAGAGTGCAATACAGAGCCTTACGATTGGCATTGGGTCTTTTGACATCCACTCCCTTAAATGCTCTACTGGCGGAAGCTGGAGAACCACCCCTGAAACTTCGTAGGGAGCTCCTAGCTAAAAGAATCCTAGCATCCTTGTACTCAAGAGAAACTCCACAGTTTGAAGCAATAGTTCGGCTAGCCATCGACGATCTCACAAAGCCCTTCTGGGTGAAGAAAGTAACCCCACTTTTGTGTTCGGCTTGTACGGAGATCTCGACCGATTTGGAGTGGATCTCCCAATCAAGCATACCATACAGGTTCACCATAGCATTTGGCCCACTGTTAGAACCCCTGGGGGCATCGCTTCCTCACTCAGCGTACCTATCTCAATCTAGTGCCAGAACTTTCCTGGATGATCTTCTTCTTAGAAAGTATCCCAACGCAAAATTGATATTTACGGACGGATCGCTCAACAATAATGGTGTGGGTTGTGCTTTTTTCGATTCCCATTCAGGGGTGAAAAAACAATACCGTCTATGGGACAAGGCTTCCATCTATTCGGCAGAAGCGTTTGCTATCAAGCAGGCCTTGAAATATGTCATGGACAACAACATCTACTACAGCCCCCAAGTTATTATAATTTCAGACTCCAAATCGGTATTGTCAAAAATGAAGAAGGTAAATCCCACTGCACGACTAAACTTCATCGAGAGCCAAATCGTTCATTATGTTCATCTCCTGAATTCAGCTGGAGTCCAAATCAAATTTATCTGGATTAGAGGTCACTGCGATATACCTGGCAACAACGTGGTAGATGCATTGGCAAAACAGGCGGCAACACTTCCCCGTCACCAGCTCAGTGAATTCCCTGCTTCTGACTTGAATAGATCGTGGAAAACCGAACTGAAATCACGTTGGGAAGAATTCCATTCGGCATATCACGCTGGCTTCAGATATAAGAGAATGTTTCCCAACCCCCAACCAATACCATGGTTCACAAAAATGCCCACTCGGTCCAAGAACTTTTACAGGATAATATCAAGACTCAGGACTGGACACTGCATCACCAAGGCATACCTAATGCGTATTGGTAGAGCGGATTCCGAGCTCTGCGAACACTGCCTGGAAAAGGAAGATCCTGAACACCTCATCATGATTTGTCCATTACATACCTACAATCGTTTGATTCTATTCGGAAAGCTGACAGAATATTTACCAAGTCCATTCAACTTGGACACCATATTAACCGCCGAATCTATTGAAGTGTATGATGCAGTGTTGAGTTTCATCCTAGGAAGTGACATAAAAATATGACGAGTGGAAAAACATTATTTTATTCAAATTGTATAAGTAAAGTAATGATATTTCGATTTCACTATTTGCAAGCGGAAAGAACATTAATTTATCCAAAAGTGCAAGAATTTGTTCAAAAGAACAAATTTTATGTTAAATTAATTTGTATGAAATGTAATGCGGCTGTATAGGTTAAGTCCTGATGCCAATAAATATTTAAAAAAAAAAAAAAAAAAATCACACGCAAGGAATGAGAAGGAAGGTTCACTCAAGGTTGAAAACTGTGCGAATCATTACATAACGGTTCATTATTTTGCTGTATATCTCATCCACCGGTAAAGACCACACTACCAACCTATTGGGAGAGGTAATCGTTTATTTTGTTAGAAAATGGAGAATTCCTAATGCGCGTTGTATGAATATAAAAGTACATTTAAAGCCTAAGTTTATTGAAAATTTAACATAGAACTCTAGAAACGCCAGTTGGTCTGTTCAGAGAGGCAGTCCTGAACGGTTTGGAGGAGCCCAAGCGCCTCTATCCCCTCCCCTTTTCAGTTCCGGTTTGGTTCCGAACTGGTTCCGGACTGCCTCTCCGAAAAGACCCAGTAATTAAAGATGAAAGACAATTTTTTATTGCGTTTTAATTACATACTAGCGGAAAAGCCTGCTAAAAGCAGGCAAACACAAATCTTTGATAAACACGTAATTTACCTACTCAAAGAAAAAAAATTTTATGTCACGGCCTGGAATCGAACCCGGGTTTGGACGACATACGTTCATACGGTTGGTGTTTTATGTTATGTATTAGGATTATAATGGCCGACTACAATGTATCTGTGAGGCCAATAAAGGGAAAAGAAAAACGTCTGCCAAGTTGGTGTGGCAGGTAGCTTCTTCGTATCCATAACCCGATTATATAGATCCGATGCATAGTAGTTAATCTCAAAACACCAATCTCTAAGTACCTTCCACTACCTTCATAGGGGACCATCTACAACCTAATCCGCATAATCCCTGAAAATTTCATCGAAATTGGGTCGAACATGTGGAAGTAATGGCCATTACAAGGAAATTCACGTTTGCGCATGCGCAGTGGCTACTATCAGTCCAGGGGTGGTGATCTTCATTAGGGACCATCTAAATACTAATCTGTAACATCCCCGAAAATTTCATTGAAATCGGGTAGAAAATGTGGAAGTTATGGCCGTTACAAGGAATTCACGTTTGCGCATGCGCAGTCGCTTCTAACAGTCCGGGGATGATGAATTTCATAGGGGACCGTCTACACACCAACCCGCGTAATCCCTGAAAATGTCATAGAAATCGGACAATAACTTCGTATAGCTATGCGCGTTACAAGGAGTTCATGCCGGACAGACACACAGACACGGAACCAAAATTGTTCGAAAAGGTCTAAAACGCAAACGCGAGTGAAAATTTTGATTTTGGAGAACTTTTTTTTTCGTCCTTGAAAAGTGAAAACAAAGCTTCCACTACCTCGGTAGACTCGGAAGCAAAATCTTGGAGATGGTATTTTGAAGTAACCTTCCATATCAAAACACTATTCTGACTAGGACTAGAAAATTAGAAACAACCAATTCCTTGTTTTTGTACTTTCAAACGTAAAACCATCAAACAACGAAAATATCTAAGCGGTTTTTTTTTCTCGTTTGTTTCAGAGAATCAGCGGCTTTTCTTCTGCGGAGCGCCGACGAATTGGAATCCCTCCTCCTCCAACAGTCATAAAGACGAAGCGGAAGAAGTTCACGAAGAAGGAATGCAGCGGATAAGGCGAAAGACGAAGCAGAAGTCTCGCGTTTTAGCCGGATAAAAAATTCTAAGTCATTACATTTTAACTCGAAATAATAATATCGATAATATCTGTCGATTCAAACAAAATTTCCTGATCGATGATGGAAATTGATCGAAGTTTACATCGAAAATTCGGATTTTCGAAAAACAACGCCGAAATGCACGTTTGGATTGCGGCACTTTTTAGTAACGGAACGTGGAGTTGTGACGTCACAGGCACTCAGGACATGAAAATTCCATGATTTCTGAGGTTTTTCGCTTGTATTGATTTACGTAATGTACAGGTGAACTGTGAGTGAGCGATGGTTTCGTCGCTGAAGTCAAAATAGATTTGAATGGTTGAAAAGGGGTGTAGCTTACTTTTACGTCACGGTGGTATTTTGCAATCATGCCCGATCAAAGAGAAAATCAACTTTCTGTTTCGTCGAAATCGCTAGTTAACCCCCCCCCTGAAGGACGCCTTAACACGTTGGACGCGGATCGCGTCTTTGTCACGCAAATCCCAGGGTTCCTGTGGCTGGCCGCAAATCCCTGGGTTTCAATGTCACGCAAACACCTCTCGCAAAATAGGTTCAAGAATATCTGCTCCTGTTCTTTGGTTCTCAGTTACCGCTCTCTTCTAGCTTTTTTTTTCGTGATAGATGAACATTTTGTGAGTCGAACGGTTCAATCCGAAGCTGAATCAGCTTGTGGTATTACTTGGTATTACGCTGTTGTGGTGTTACCTGGCAACAGAAAAGTCTTGCGGGAGCACACTTTTTTTTTGGCAGGCAGGTGAGAAAATCTTCAAGATCCACAGAAAGAGTTGGATCTTGTAAGATACCTTGAAGGGTCCGCGACTTCAAGGTTATGTGGGATTCAAACCCACTAAAAAAACACCTCCTTTTCTCCCACGTTGGATGCTCAGCCTGGAACTGTTTAACACATTACTTCATGCTGAGTCCTGGGGCACTTCATCAGTTCTGGATGGCGGGGCGGACCAGGTGTTCCCTTCTCTCTCTCTCGTTCTAACAATGTCTTACTTGTCAGGATACTCTCTGCGTACGCTGCCACTAAACTCCAGCTCCTCTCACCTTCCAGCATCTTGCTGACGACAGCTTCTGGTGTTGAAATTTGGGGAGTTAACCCCAGCTCTGCTAGCAGCTGGCTTCTTTCAGCCCCCCATTTGGTGCATTTGAAAAAGGTGTGGAGCGCATCATCATCTTCTCTCTTCTGGCAATGCAGACATGTTGGGACAGTTACCTTTCCCATTTTATGTAGATAGGCATAAAAAAGTCCATGTCCTGTGAAGAATTGTGTGAGGAAAAAGTTCAATTCTCCATGCTTCCTGTCCTTCCATTTCTGAATGTTTGGCACTGGCTGTGCGGTCCACCGTCCTCTGTGTTCTTTTGTCCATATCTCTTGCCAGCTTGCCATCGTGCAATCTCTTTCTTCTCTATGCGGGACCTGTCTCCTTCATCCCTTCTGTCGAAAATTATTTTTCTCTCTGAAGCCATCAGCTGAATGGGTATGACACTGGTAAGTACAAAGATAGTGGGTTCTGACACTGTTTGGTAAGCACAGGCGATTCGTAGAGCTCCTCTTTGCTGCACAGCTATCAGTCTCTGTCGGAGATATGCCACACTCAATGCATACGCCCACACTCTGCTCCATACAAGAAAATTGACTCCACCACTGTCATCATCAAGCGTGTCTTGCAAGGTCTAGGGCCATTTATGTTTCTCATAAGGTGACAAAGAGCTGCCAATTTTTGAGCTGCCCTATCTGCAGTTCTTCTTATGTGTTCACCAAATGTGATTTTTGTGTCCAACATGACTCCTGAATATCTGGCTGCTGGTTTAGTTGTTATTTCAGTGTTTCCAATCCAATTGTGATGATGGTAGGTATGCGCCTACGCGTGAAGATGACTACCTCAGTCTTTGCTGTAGCTAGTGCCAGGCTATGTTCTCCCATCCACTCCGTTACTCGCGTCATGATCTGCTCCAACTGCAGGAGCACACTGAAAGTCACAACTAGCGCTCCTGGCAGCTTTGAGTACTACGTACCTACTAGTCAGCTGATTGTGTACCTCCATGTGAGGTACCATTGTGCTCAGGCGGTTGTCACCAAAAGGATAATTAATTTCAATGTGGTCTCAAAGTTCTCAAAAGTTCGAAATTCCCCTGGGGCTCCTGGGTGGTGAGTTACTTCCACTCCCTCGATCACCCTTGCAAGGTCTCGAGGTTTCATCTACCTGCTTGCAGATGAACAGGGTTGCGAAATCCTGTTTGGATCGGCTCTCCTTACAACCAAATAGTAGTTATTTGTTGCTTTTAAACCTCTTGAGATGGCCCCCAATCGCCTGCCTACCATAGGAATTATACACATTTCAATACGTAGCTGATCAAGTCTTCCAGATTCACTAAAAGGCATCGAGATTCAAGAGCTTAATCTCAGAAAGGTGCGAGAGGGAGCGCTAGTTGTGCCTTTTGGTGTGCTCCCGCAAGACTCTAGTTGTGCCTCCTGGCAACGTACGACTTTCCTACTGCAGCCGTTGCAGCTCTTCATACAGGGTGATCTTACCCAGATCGTGCCTTCTGAGGTTTTGCAATCTTCTTGTGGTTTGAGTTGTAGCCTTCAGTATTATGGCCGCCCTGAAGGTGGATTTTGGAATCCCAATGGCTGGCTCTGGACCAATGAGGGGTGTCAGTGAGTTTTTTCTGGGCACGTCTGCATACTCGCTTCCCGTTACTCCACTGTGCCATGCTCCAGGGAGCTTTGCTTTGCTCTACTCCTTTTCAAATCCTCGAAAGCATACTTAGTCTGTACTCTTTCTATTTCAATTGCAGCATTAGCATCAACAGGATGCTTCCGTCTTACGTGGAGACCAAGGCCGGACTTGGTAGTGAATGCTCGCTCACAATGGGCACTGGTGGTTCAAAGAGGCAGTGGAAGAGGAAGAGGGAAGGGATGATGAGGAAGAGGATGGCTGACGCCCCTGCCTGGGGCGCCTCCCCCAGAACCCCGCGTGCCAATGGGCCTTCGGGGGTTATGAGGCTGCTGTTGGTTTTCATCCATAACAGGGGAAGCACATTTTAGAAGGGTCAGTGAACCCGGTAACAGGGGTCTCCTCCCTAATCGCCAGAGGGTCATTCAGCCACCCCTGGAACTACAAGAGGTGTCCACCAGGGAAACCTAATGGGACCACCTCTGTTCATCCCAGGGGGCCCGGTTTGCACAATGGGGACGCATGACCATGTCTTGGGTAGGGATAAGAAGGGCTCCAAGGAGATAGAGATGGGCAAAACGGTTCACCAAGAAGAACGGCTCTGAGCGCTCCGCTCATTCAAAAGATCCGGATCTTTTCGACGGATCAGTGGCTCTTTTTGGCTCTTTTGAGCTCGTATTTATTGTAGAGATGAAAATACGATGAAAAACGCAACAAATTGTTACACAACGGTTTATTTTAGTTCTGCCAGGAAATGTTTATTCGATTATTGGATTCTACACTACCTTGAATCCTGAACCACGAAATTTTGAGGGCGAGAGGGAATAATTTCTCTGTTGCTCGATTCCAATGGTTCATTATTGAAAATAATAACCCAAAAAGCGCTGTTGTTCAATAAAGATGCTCAACAAATCCTTCAAAAATCAACGAAAAACAATAAATGAACACGATTAAAGCAATGAATAAGTAATACTTAAAAATACAGTTTTTTGGTAAAAATATTTATTTATATGAAATCTGCATTTTTTTATGCCTCTAATGACTAGAGCTCGGAATTTGCATATCTTTTATTATGCGGTATATCTTTGTATTTGAACGTTTTGAAGGTTTCTGAAGGGTATGCGGTGGTAAATTGAAAATTGAAATTGAATATTTTTGCATATTTCGGTCATTTTTTTGCAAATATGACAAATTTTGCATATTTTTCCAGTTTTTTTTGTGTGCATATTTTCGGGAAATTTTAGTGCATATTTTCCGAGCTCTACTAATGACAAACCACAATTTTAAAAAAAAATTCTTAGTAGGTATAACATTTTCATAATATAACATTTTGATGTTATATCATGTTATTCAACATAGAAAATTAAGGTAACCAAGTTGAAAGAGAATAAACGAACCAATAAGTACGTAAGCTTCAATATTGATAATAATGGTAAGATAAGGATGTGCTTTTGCTTGCCTTTTGAACTTGTATCAGAAAGCTCCTCACAAAAAAACATGATGTAAACATCAAACAGGGAGAAAAAACAACGGAAAGAATCAGAAAGTGGTTCACAGAAAACACTGGAAAAATACGGTAAAGTTTACGACCAAAAATACAATAATGCATGTGGTGGTACGATACAATTCCGCAAAATTGTATTGTTTGATCGACTTATATCGTATTTTCCCTCGGAATTATCGTACGGGTTGGCGACAGTGAGCTGACGAAAAGGAGGTCCTAATTTTCTCGAACACTGCCGATCTCAAAAGAAGAACGAAGAGCCGCCGTTCTAAAAAAACCGAAGATCGAAGAGCCGCCATTCATTTATTTTACTGGATCTCAAGAGATCCAAAGATCGAAGAACCGCGATTCATTTGTCATTTTTACTGATCCGCAGTTCACTCGCTCTTTTGAAGAACCGATCTTCACCGAACACTACCAGCACTGAGCTCAAAAGATCCGAAGAGCCGCGGTTCATTTTTGCTGACCCGTGGTTCACTCGCTCTTCTGAAAGAGCCGGCTCAAAGAGCCGGATCTTTAATGAGCGACCCATCTCTACAAGGAGATAAATTTATTATTATTTTTTTTTGGAACCCCTAAAAGACAAATTGTCTTTGGTGAGGGAGGGTGCACGCCATAAATAACTCACCCGACGCCAGCCCTAGGGATGAGGGAAGATGAGGAAGTTGGGGGTGGGAGAGAGGGACAAAGGGAAGAGCCTCTATAAAACGACTACCAGTTCAAATATGAGCCTAGCAGGACACGGGTGGTGATACCACGGAGTACGCCTACCGAGATGCGCAACTCCGTGGCATTTTTCCCGCACCACACACCGCGCCATGACAAGGTTGCAGCCATCACCCTGATGTTGGGTGCCACTCCTTTTAGCTCCGACACCGCTTGCCGTAAATCATTTGTGTCATATTTCCTTATCTTGGCCCGCCAAGTCTGCTCCATGTCCAAGCTGCCATTGACAACTTGGACATCCAGGATAATGCAAGACTGGTCGGGCTTGACGGCAACAATGTCGGGCTTCTTACCCCGGTCACTTTGGCCCTCTATTACCCTACCCCAGCAACCCATCTGCAACCCGAGAGATAGCAGCAGTGAGCCTCGATCGCAGCCCAGCTGTCCGAGTGCAGACATGTGAAAAGGTCGTCCCACGACTCCAACGTTTCTCCTCCCGGGTTTTTCGATGTTTTGAAGTTGACAAACCATCCATTCGATCAAACCGAATTTCCCTTTACAGCGGTGTTTTCTAACAGACTGTACGCACGGAGGGCTTAAATATCTCGACTTGACACACTCAAGTACCTACCTATGTACATACCGAAAAAAATACCTCACCGATTCCTTTTCAAACAAACCCTATTTACTTAATCGATGTGACGTAACGCACTTATCTAATTTGAAAAAAAATCGTATTTACCTACCTAAAATGTTAAATATATTCGAGTTTTATACGATTTGATGTTCACGACTTCTGCATGTTTTTTTTTCAAATATTGGCGCAACACGGCGTAGCATATAAATATTTCATTTTTTTAGAATTTCGTGTGTACTTCTAGAAGTATTTTATCTTCCTAGTGCTGTATACATTGGAAATTTCAAACGATCATTTTCCTTCAAAAAGAAAATTCCACAATTTTTCCTAAATCGACAAATATTTCAAAACTGGATAGGAAACTATTCGATTTTATTTGAAAAAAATATTTGAAATTTCGATATTTGAAAAATATTTGAGGTTTCGTTCAACAAATACGTTGAAATCTGTAGAAAATTTGAAAAAAATCGAAGTCACGGGAAATCGTTACAAAAATTTCTGTTTTAAGGTGCCTTGACTTGAAAAATTCGTCTTGAAACGCCTTCAAAAGTGAATTTTGATTTTCAAAAAAATTTGGGAAAAATAACGTTTGAAATTTTCAACTTCCAGAATGAAATCACTACCTACTATGTGAAAGCCACGTATTATCGTCCAAAAATGCTCGCTTAAGAAAGTGGGGGAGACTGGAGATTCGTTAGCGGTTTTTGAATTACCAATTTTGTCGAGGATAATCACGAATTGTTTGGTGTGATGCAGTAAGCTTCAAACAGCTGTGAATTATACAGGGTGCCCAAGTAACTATGCCCCCCCCCCCCACTTATTTTCTTCAATTTTGTAAGAAAAAAATCTTACCAACGCTTTTCTTCATAATTTTTTGCCTAGAATTCAAAAATTACAAAATTGCGCTGTGCGCAATCGAACAACCACGATCAACTTTGTTTTTTCAACAGATAACCACCTTTTTTTATTGCAGATTAGTATTCTACGTCAAATTTTATGAACATTTTAATTAGACAACTTTTTTTTTTTAACTCGCGCAACCAGCTCAGCGAGCGCTCAAAGACGCGCAAGATTGCGCCAAAATTGAAATGAAGGTAGACCTCAAGTGTGGCACATCACTTAGCACTGCTTTTCCACGCTGAATCGCGTGGTGATATCCCTTCCTTGATTTCATTTCATTTTACCGCATTTGCAGCTGAAAAAAGTCACTTTTTGAGGAGGAAATCATCGATTCCCCGTGGAATCTTTTCCGAGTATCGTTTCCATCACGAATTATTTCTCTTCTGACACAATTTTATGAAATTTTACAGTTTTTAAACACTTAATTGGGATTAAATCATTACCCTTATAAAGAAAATCGATGATTTCCACCTCAAAAAGTGACTTTTTGACTGTAAATGCGGTAAAATGAAATGAAATCAAGGAAGGGATATCACCATGAGACTCAGCGTTGAAAACTTGATAGAAAACATCAATATTCTATCGATATCACTGATATTGATTTTTAAAAAATGCTAAAAAGATGATACCTATTGATTAAAAATCATATTCAATATCAGTCACAATGTCACATCAATATTTTTGTAAAAAAGATTCATAAAAAAAAATATGCAAAAAGATATTCGACACTAGTGAAATCAGTATTTTTCTTTCGTTATTCTATCAATATCACTGATTGATGAAAAAAAAAATTAAAAAAAAAAAACTAAATCAGTGACAATGTTACCGTCAAACCGTCAAACTTTACCCCAACGGGGGTAACTTTACCCCAAAAAGTGAGAATCTTCAATTGTGACGTAAGCGTGGTAGAACTTATATAAAAGTTAGCTATTGTGTTTCTCCACATCCCAGAGATTCTCAATAGCTAACTTCTATCTAAGTTCTACCACACTTACGTCACAATTGGAGATTCTCACTTTTTGGGGTAAAGTTACCCCCGTTGGGGTAAAGTTTGACGGTTTTACTGCACATCAATATTTTTTGTTTCGATATCGATATTGTTTTTCGATATTATTTCGATGCTAAATATCGCATCGAATCGTCACTAGGTATGAGGACAGGCCGTACCGTCAACCGGAGTGATATGAATCAGCCGGGGTGATATGGATACTTTGGAGGCAGCAATGCTTTTAGCGATTGCAGCGCTACCTGGTGACGTTTGGATGTGATCTGGTAGCAGAATATTGGACTAGGCATTTTGCTTCACCACCTTCATCCATGATTCAGTCGATTTAAGGATGTTAGAAGGTCATCCATGAAGATTATCAGATCCATAGAAACGCCGCACTTTTGTGTTATTTGTTTAGGTTCATCTGTGTAGCCAACCTATGACCAGAAAACTTGATCTGCGTATTTTTTATCATATCAACAACTTCTCATGATCGAATTTTTGATCGAAGAGATCGATTTTGTGTTTTGTTTCAACTTAAAACCCCCCTTGTCAGTGATTGATTTTGTGAATTTCGGGGTTTTTGAGGGGTGAAGTGAATCGGGAGAAAATGCCTCGACATTACCAGGTCATTGGGCATCTCAAAAGAGCACGAGCACTTATTACTTGGGACACTGTCAATGATTATTTTACTGAACTGAAGAACAGTCAAAAAAGAAAATGAAAGGTTGAAAAAAGAAAAGGGCTTTGAAATGAGGAAATTGACAGTGCATTCAGGCTTCGATGGAGTGAAGCCTGAATGCACCGTCAATTTCCCAATTTCAAAGCCCTTTTCTTTTTTTTAACCTTTCATTTATTCGATTTTCTATTTTTAAAAATAATTTTAGTGATTCATTTCACCTCGTTACTGGATTGGAGTGAATTTTACATCGGTTTTTGGCTTTGATCCATATCACCCCGACTAAGGGTGAATGTTTCATTAAAACAATAAAAGTGAAAAAAGGTGCAAATCACAAAAATTGACATGGTACCGTCTTCTTGACATCTCAGAGAATCTATATTCGGAAAGCCAGCTCGTTCTAAAAAGAGTGGGGTCTAATTTTTCAATAAAAACTTCAAAAAATGATCCATATCACCCCGGTTGACGGTACCATTCCTAGCCCTTTCCGAACACTTTTCCCATCAGTGCGCTCTGTAACGATGGATACTCCTGTTGCTACTGCCACCGATTGCGAAATTCGTTCCATAATTGCATAATTGCATCCATTCCTTGCATGAACAGGGCGAAACTTAAAATAAAAAACATATCGCACTGCGAGTTCACGAGGGGCGTTTTACAAAAAGCGCCCCTTGTACCTCATTTTTTGAAATTACACCGTCGGAACTGCAAAACCAAGATCTACACTTTGGTACTACTGGCTTTTTGATACCTCCATCCGTTACCGAAAGAGAGCACTATAAGCCCTTATGTAATTTAGAGAAACGAAGGAAAAAGTTCATAACCAAGGGGCACTTGATGAGACCCTCAGTTGGTCGGCAGCGCATCACATGTGATGTCATGTTCGGGTAGGAGGCTAATCGGCGTTTTAAAAAAAGCGCCCCTTGTGCCCTGAGTTTCCTGTGAAACGCCTTCTTCTCAATAAAAAATATACAACTTTTTTCTCAAAGGGTCTAATGTGAATTGGCTCAACTAGATAAAGCAAGAAAACACAAGAGGCGCTTTTACTAATTCCAACGTTTTTTTGGCGCTTTTACGTCTTTCTCCCTATATTATTGGTTGGATCCGATTCAGTTCTTAGTTCCATCGATACCGGTAGTACACTAAATTCTCAACAGTATGCGAAAAAAAAAAAATTAAAAATTTTGCTAAAGTAGCAGTGACACAATTGAGATGGGAAAAAAGTAAAATCTTCAAGCGTGTTTTACTCGTAATTTTAAAACTTTGATTAGCGCCTCTTGTACCCAAAAGCGCCCCTTGTACCTAAAAGCGCCTCTTGAGAACTTGCAGTGCGATATTACCATGACAACTCGGGGGTCTCGACCCAGATCTTGGAAATTTGGGAGTGGTCAATCGATTGTTGGATACCTACCGATTCCATCCTACTTCTTCTTCTCTCTAGTTGTTGGCTGTGGAGACAGCCTTGGGCATAGTAACAGGCATGGATACTAACCCCATGGCCTCGGGTGACCAACTTCCATCATACTTCCTTCTTCAATTTCCGCCATGGATATTTGACATGTCAGTGTAGAATTACTTTACACTTGTAATAGATCCATGCTTCCATGAATCATCAGTGAGTTATGAGGAAAAAAAAACTTCCTGCTTGGGAATTTGGGGAGAACAATTTTGAAGGGGGGTTTTTCCAGCTTTGAGGTAATAATCTAGCTTATAGAGAGAGAAATTTTGCCGGGTCTAAACCCTGTGTGGCCTGCTCCAGTCTCCCCCACTCAATTCGACCTCTCATCCATACCTGTCTATACGTGTTGATGTTGTAACTCACAACGATGCAACGGATAATTTTCCGTTCAAATTTGTTCTGTCATTTTTTGATTTATTTGAACTTAACGTGTATAGAAAATTCGAAAGTAAATCTTTTTTTGAAAATTTCGATTAAAAAAATCTTGTTCACAACGTAAAATAAATAAAAGATTTTTCGAATATTTATATAATTATATTATAAGGGTCAAATTGGTGTAAAATGTTTTTCACTCTCAGTGTTCCTAGAATCTGTGTTTTCAATATTTTTTTCGAATTGTCTCAAAATGTATCTTTTTTGTTTTCGTGACAAAAATTGTAGCACTGTTTGAATGATACATTATTACTGTCGAAAAATCGAAAAAAAGTATAAATTTTACGTATTTTTAGGTGTTTTATGGACAATTTTTTCACGTCATTACGATTGTACGAAATTCGTCGTTTTGTTCGGATTCGATAAAATTTAAGGAAATTCGAATTGCTGTTATTTGTGTGTATTTTTTAAGGAAATTTTGTCATTCGAGATGTGCGTAATATGTGTGGAGTAAACTGCTAAAAAAAAAAACTTTTTTTTTCAAATTTCGTTCAATTTTGGTTTTTTGTTTGACCGTCTAACTTGTTGTTTGAGGCACCATTTTTTTTACGAATCGATCGTTCGATTTATTTTCAAAATTCGGATGAATGCACGTTTAATTCACCAGTAATAATAAGCCCGATAAGTGTTTTCACCATCAAAATACCGGTTTTGTGAGAAACATTTACTAGTGAAACGGGAAGAAAGCGGATTTTTGGGTGAAATCACGAACCCGAGGTGAAGGAAAAAACACTAATGGGGTCTGAGTCGCGCGTTCCGGGTTAGTATTTCCCTAAATTACAGGCGTATCGTTATGAAAGTATCGATACTGTATCGTATCCGAGTATCGATATCCCAAGTATTGTTGGGTAGAGTATCGATATTTTAAAATATCGATTATCGATACTTTAGTGTCACAAACTATTAATATTATCCAATTTTTTCAAGAAAAATAATTTTTTCATCAACTTTTATTCATTTTTCTTTATTAAGAGTCCAAGTTGTGATTTTTTTTTTTTTTTTTTTCATGATAAAAACATTATTTGTGCAACCAAAGAGTAATGACCCAAAAGCCTCTCTACCTTTTTCATTTTTTAGCCATTAAGTTGAATTTTCCGCGAGAACAGTATCGATATTCGATATTTAGAAATATCGGATCCAAAGTATCGATATCCAAAAATATCGGATAGTGCAGTATCAATACTAAAATATCGAGTATTGGTACAAAAGTATCGATATTTTGAAATGGGCAGTGTGTGAGGAAGCCACACTGTCCACTAGAGATGGGCGGTATTTAACATAACAGTTGAAAATAACCTATTACCGGGTTTCGTTAAATCCGCTTGGAACCTGTTACCAAAATAACCCTGTTATTAAATAACGTTTCAGGGAAGGCTCCAAAATGTGTGGAGCCGGAACGATAGCTTGGGTTTTTTTTCTCTAAAAAGAGTGAAAAGACACCAACATGTAAATGTGTCGGAAATTACTTGATAGAAATCCCAACTTAGTAAGGAAACGAAAACTGGATAACAACGGATTGATACTTCAGAATGGAATAACAATATAAGATGATAAACAAACGAATGTAGGTTGGGAACGGAAAGTAGAAATCACAGAAACGATACCTTGGAATGGTATGTTGGAATGAGCTTGTGAGAAGGTCCCTGAGATAACCTATCAATAAATAACAGGTTATTGGAACCTGTTACTCACCCAGAGCGGTAACGGTGGAACCTAATAGGGTGACTCGCCCAGTGAATGAACACCCCCAGTGAAGGAACAGTACGAGGTTATTTGGGAATAATAAGGCTTGTGATGCACCCTGGTGATAACGGTGTTTTTCATTAGTTCCATCAACATATCATAGATAGCAGGGTGACTTTCTTACTTACTTAAATCCGTTGACTCCTATTGGAGCATAGGGCTTCCACGAGTGAGTTCCAGTCATTCCGTACTGCAGCAATTCTTCCTGCTTCCTGCCATGATTTGCCCGCCTTGCCTATTTCTTTTTCCACAGACCTGCGCCACGTCTCTTTGGGTCTCCCTCTTCTTCGCTGTCCTTGGGGATTCCATTGTAGGGCAGTCTTCTCTATGGCACCGTCTGGTTTTCTAAGAGTATGCCCTACCCATTTCCATTTTCGCTTCCTGATTTCCAAGTGGATTTGAAGCTGGTTGGTGGTTCTCCATAAATCTTCATTTGATATGCGTTCTGGCCACCAAATTCCCAATATTCTACGTAGGCATCGGTTCACAAAGGTCTGTAACGGGCGCGTGATGTTTTCTGTGACATTCCACGTTTCGCTTCCATAAAGCAAAACGGATTTTACATTTGAATTGAAAAGCCGTATCTTTGTGTTTCTGGACAGGTTTCTGTTTTTCCAAACTGGATAAAGTTGCACAAAAACCCCCATTGGCTTTCTTTATACAGCTTTTCGCATCTTCCGCAGAACCACTCTCCTTTGTGACCACACTTCCAAGGTATACAAATGACTCAACCTGTTCGACAGTATCATTCAGCAAGACAAGTGGTTTTTGGCATCGCTCATTCGTTCTCATTTCTTTTGTTTTGCCGACGTTGATTGCAGGCCAACTTGGCTAGCGATTCGGCTGTAGGTCACTGAACCTCTGCGCCAATAGACATAGATCGTTCGCAAAATCGAGGTCTTCTAGCCTCTCTCTTAATCCCCACTGGATTCCGCGTTTTCTTCCTTCTAGGGACGCCCTCATGATACTATCGAGATCAATGATGAACAGAGTTGGCGATAGCACACAACCCTGCTTTACACCAGCCTCAATCCTGATTGGATTTGAGAGCGCTCCCTCATGGACAATTTGACACTCGTATCCATTATACTGGCTCCTTGTAAGATTGATTATCTTGCTGGGGAGACCATATTTGTCTAAGATTTTCCACATAAATTCCTGGTTTATAGAGTCGAATGCCTTCTCAAAGTCAATAAACGCCAGGTACAGGGGGCTCTGCCATTCAATGCTTTGTTCCAGGATTATTCGCAAGGAGTTGATGAGATCTGTGCAGCTGCGGTGCTCCCTGAAACCTGCTTGCTCCTTTCTCAGGCGTCGTTCAATGGATTGCTTAATTCTCTTCAGGATTATCCGATTCAGCACCTTGCTTAGTACAGGAAGCAGTGTAATCCCCCGCCAGTTGGTACACTCTGATATGTCGCCTCTCTTGGGTATTTTTATAATGAGTCCTTTTTGCCACTCTGTGGGGACTTTTTCCTCTTCCCAAATTTTCCTGAAGAGAGGTTCGAAGATATTCGCTAGAGCTAGGGCATCAACTTTTAAGATTTCCGCAGGAATACCATCAATTCCAGGGGATTTGCCGTTCTTCACAGTGCTTCGGTGATTTCTGCGACAGTTGGAGGGGTTACATTTATCACAACTGTTTCATGATCTGGCATCCGGAAATGTGGTTCCTCGGCATCTATGTGCACTTGATTCAGTACTTCCGAGAAATGTTCTTCCCAGCGTTTCAGTTGTTCAGCTTAGGTGGTCAGAGGAGTGCCTTTCCTGCTCTTTATTGGGCGGGTCTTACGGAAGCCTTTTCTTGACAGGGTTCTTGTAATGCTGTAGAGCTCTTTTGCGTCTCCTAAGCGAGCTGCTTCTTCAGCCTTCTGGGCGAGGTCATTGACCCACTGCCTCTGGTCGTTCCTTGTTTTTCTCTTGACCAAGCGGTCGGATCTGCTGTACTCTTTCTGGGCTTGAGTTTTCTGTTGGCGGGTTCTACTTTGGTTAATGATTTGCTTACACTGTCTCTTGCGCTCTATTTCTTGCCATGTATCATCTGTCATCCATTCTTTTGTCTGGCGGTTCTCATAGCAGGGTGAAGCAGTAGATAAAAAGAAGTCTGCCATCTTCTTCGGTTTTGATGTTATCAACAGGTCAGTCTCCAAAAACGTCTCTGGGGGTAACAACTGGAGTTGGCCATTACGTGGGGATTAGTGTTTAGAGTTAAGTAAAATGCTAAAGTCAATGTCTTGCTTTATTATTGTAGCTGATATGTTTTTCTAGAGAGAACTAATTGGGTAGAAGGGAATTTTTTTGATTATGATATGTTTTGTTGGGTGTTCATACTGTGGGAGCTAAAATATGACCTCCAACCAGTAAATGAACGGCTGTTCATTTACTGGCTGGAGGGTTATTTCACGGTTTTTCAATCGAATGGAGACTTCCCAAGTCAAGAAACAACTAAACTGCTGATTTTTTGCCTCAACTTGTTTAAATAACTATCCTACCCAGTGAATGAACTATATGAACTATAATGTTCATTCACTGGAATTTCAGGGTTCATTCACTAGGAAATAGTGTTCATTCATGGGGTGAAATACATTCAACTCCTTTATTGTGGAAAATTAGCTCAATTAAAAAATCAATTTTTCTCGTCTTCTCCCATGCTATTCTTGTTCCTTATATAATTTTAAACAACATCAGACAAATTCAAGTAGTGTAGTACTGCAACTTTAAGAACTATAGACATTAAAGTTCGTCACTAGTGTGCTAAGAGTGTTCATTCATTGGGCGAGTCACCCTACGCAAATGTAACCGTTTCGCCCATCTCTACTGCCCACCCTACTTGGCAACTCATCGCGACCGAAAATTCAACAATCGATTCTACGTAAAAAAAAATAAAAAAAAATCATTTTCGTCGGCCTCCTTCAATTTTAATCCATAAAAATCCACACACTTGTTTCTAAGTAGACAAGCACCTATGTTTTTCAAAAAAAACGTGAAAAACACTTATTTATTTATATTTTATTATATATTTTTTCTGTAAGAAATAAACTTGATTTTTAGCATGTTTTGGGCGTATTTTTGCTTGAAAAAGGGAGCATTAATTTTTATTATACGTAAATATAAAAACTACCTGTATTGTAATTTCGAGTACCTGCAGGTACAAAAATAAACACGAAGTACTTACGATTTTATTTGTTCCTTATTTGATTTGCTGAGTCCGAAAGCAAGATATAAAAAATATATTATATGATGTTTCTAAGTGTCAAAATTTGCAGTTTTTTTTTAATTCCTGAGTTCCTATTAGCGAAAATAAAAATGTTTCTATACATATACATACGTATAATGAATACGTGAGAATATTTGTTGTACCCAGAAATGCAGTAGCCGTGTGGGTACTCTATGAGTTCGTGGAGACGAGTAGAACATGAATATGGACTCCTAACATCTTCAAAGCATACCCAGTGCATACAGTATGTTGGTATGGTATAACAATCGCATTTTGGTCAGGTAAAATTTCGACGGAGATTAGGCTTACGTTTCAAGGTAGGTACGTAGAATCCAAAACGCTGCAAATTATTACGCAAAGGTATATTATTTTTGTATATAGATCAGTCGTCAGCTAAGAACACGGCCATGCCATTGTCACCAACGACCGCATCGATCGCATTTCAGTCATCTAAAATTTGAACGGGGATTAGGCCTCTTTTGCGATTCACACTCGTGTTTCTGATTTATCGTACGTCCAACCCTTAAGTTCTCGTATGGAGCGAACGGTTGGTCTTACAGAGCTTCGGGTGGTCTCATTCGATTCTAAAAACTCAATACTATCTGAAATTGATGGAAAAACAATACCTTTATCAAACCTTTTTATTTCAAGCCTTAGAAGTGACTTACATCAACCAAAATAATCGGTCAATGCTAAGTGGGAAAAGTTCTGCGGACGGCCAAATTTTTATTCGATTTTTGGATTCTACGTACCCTGAAACGTAAACCAACAAATTTTGAGGGGGGTTAACGTTTTTGGTTTATTATTTTCAATAATAAGCCTTTGGAATCGAGCAAGAAAAAAAAAATTTTAACCCCCCCTCAAAATTTGATGTTTTACGTTTCAGGGTACGTAGAATCCGAAAATCGAATGAGAAAACTTCCGTCCGTCGCCGTACGCGGCACTTTTCTTAGCAACACTGGACGGATTTGGTTCAAATTTGGTATATGTGCTCCATTTGGGGTCTAGTTGTGCCGCGAAGCTTTTGGTTGATGTAAGTCACTTCTAAGGGGTGAAAATTAAGGGTTGAAATTTTCAAAAGTGCCTTAGCTCAAAAACTCTCGAAATAAAGGTATCGTTTTTTCACCAATTTTAAATAGTACTGAATTTTTAAAAATTTTTGAGACCACCCGGAGCTCTGTAGGACAAACCGTTCGGTCCCTACGAGTACTTGAAGGTTTCCCTTCGATAAAACAGAATCATGAGTGTGAATCGCAAAAGAGGTCTAATCTCCGTTGAAATTTTATCGGACTAAAATGCGATCGCTGTTCATTTCTTCGATTTGTATACAGTTTTGCCTTCTGCGTAACCAGTAATCAAATTTCCATATCAAGCTTTCTATTTTTCCAATCGAGTGTGAAGCATTTAGTTCTTTCTAATAAACTTGATTGTGAAGGTGTGAAGCCAGTATGGTGTGGTAGGTAGTACCTAGCTGGTAGGTAAAAAAAGTTGGTAGGTCAAAAAATGTTGGTGGGTAAAAAACGCTGCAAATCATTGCTCAAAGGCTTCTTCACCCTTCAGAGCACTGATCAGCTGAGTGAGCTCCGAAGCCATTTTTAATCCTATTGAATGGAAGTGCTCTTCCAGGCGTCTCCAGCATTCAAGGAGATCTTCTTCACTCCTCAGATCACTGATCAGCTGAGTGAGCTCCGAAGCCATTTTCAATCCTATTGAACGCAGGAAGCTGAAATTTGAGAGGGAAGGTCAAGGGAGAGTACAGATGGTGGTAGGTGCTATTGATGGAGAACCAGTGATCTATACAGAAGGGTGATCTATACAGAAAATAATAAACCTTTGAGCAATGATTTTCAGCTTTTTTTCTTTAAATATTGGCAGGAAAACAACTAAAAAGAAGCGGAATTGAAAAATTGTGGAAAAATTAATACTGAAAGTTGCAGTGGCAGGAAATTGGAAGAAAAATGCCAGGAAGTGGAAGGAAAATCGCAGGAATATTGCAGGAAGTGGCAGTAATATGGCAGGAAAATTGTAGGAAGTGGCAGGAATATAGCTGGAAGTGGCAGGAAAATGACAGGAAGTGGCAGGAATATGGCAGGAATATAGCAGGAAGTGGCAGGAATATAGCTGGAAGTGGCAGGAATATGGCAGGAAGAGGCAGGAAAATGGTAGGAAGTGGCAGGAATATGGCAGGAAGTGGCAGGAAAATGGTAGAAAGTGGCAGGAAAATGGTAGGAAGTGGCAGGAATATGGCAGGAAGTGGCAGGAAAATGGTAGGAAGTGGCAGGAATATAGCTGGAAGTGGCAGGAAAATGGTAGGAAGTGGCAGGAATATAGCTGGAAGTGGCAGGAAAATGGCAGGAATATGGCAGGAAGAGGCAGGAAAATGGTAGGAAGTGGCAGGAATATGGCAGGAAGAGGCAGGAAAATGGTAGGAAGTGGCAGGAATATAGCTGGAAGTGGCAGGAAAATGGTAGGAAGTGGCAGGAATATGGCAGGAAGAGGCAGGAAAATGGTAGGAAGTGGCAGGAATATAGCTGGAAGTGGCAGGAAAATGGTAGGAATATGGCAGGAAGAGGCAGGAAAATGGCAGGAAGTGGCTGGAATATAGCTGGAAGTGGCAGGAAAATGGCAGGAATATGGCAGGAAAATGGTAGGAATATGGCAGGAAGAGGCAGGAAAATGGCAGGAAGTGGCTGGAATATAGCTGGAAGTGGCAGGAAAATGGCAGGAATATGGCAGGAAGAAGCAGGAAAATGGTAGGAAGTGGCTGGAATATGGCAGAAAGTGGCAGGAAAATGGTAGGAAGTGGCAGGAATATAGCTGGAAGTGGCAGGAAAATGGTAGGAAGTGGCAGGAATATGTCAGGAAGTGGCAGGAATATAGCAGGAAGTGGCAGGAATATAGCTGGAAGTGGCAGGAAAATGGCAGAAAGTGGCAGGAATATGGCAGGAAAATGACAGGAAGTGGCAGGAATTAAGTTGGGTGTAAATCCATCGACTAAGAGAGTCAACATCAAAATTCACAACATATTTGGATTGTACTTCAATACTATCTGAAATTGATGGAAAAACAATACCTTATATCAGCCCTTATTTTTCGACCCTTAAAAGTGACCTACATCAACCAAAATCTTCGGGGCACAACTAGACCCCAAATGAAGCCTACATACCAAATTTCATCAAAATCGGTCAATGCTAAATGGGGAAAGTGCCGCGTACGGCGGACGGACGGCCAAAATTTTATTCGATTTTTGGATTCCACGTAAAAGATCATAATGAATGAATTTTAATCAAATTCGAAAGCGAATTTTCGATTTTCAATCGAACATTCGATGTCAGCCCCTCCCCGACAGGCTTTTCCCAGTTCGTACCCCGAAAAAAACCCGCCCGCCCGGGGGTGTTGCCAAACCCAGTATCGACAAGTGCTGAAATCCAGCGAAAAATGTCCGTAGACTCGGGATTATTTCCCGTAGACTCGTTCAACAGCACGGTTGTTCTTCAAAATCAAAATTTCCTCTCGCATTTTGCGTTTTAGACCTTCCTGAACCATTTCGGGTCCGTGTCTGTCTGTATGTGTGTCTGTCAGCAAATCCATTTATCGTAATTCCAACCAAATCGTTGGTCCTATATCGAAAGTTTTTGAGCTAGGGCGTTTTGAAAATTTCAGCCTTTATTTTTCTACCCTTAGAATTGACCTACATCAACCAAAACCCACAGCAGTCCACATACCAAACTTCTTCCAAATCGGTCCATGGTAAGGAAAGTACGGCAGAGGGACGGCAAAATTTATACTCGATAATCGGATTCTACGTACCTTGAAACTTGAACCAACAAATTTTGAAGGGGATTAAAAATTTTGCTTCCAAGTGAGTCTATCAAGGTAGCAGAAGCTTTTTTTATCCTTTTCAAGGTTGAAAAAAAAGTTCAGCAAATCGAAATTTCCACTCGATTTTTACGTTTTAGGCCTTCCTGATCGATTTTGGTTCCGAGTCTGTCTGTCTGTGTGTCAGCCATGAAATCCATGTAACGGGCATAACTATACGAATTTATAGCCCGATTTTGATGAAATTTCCAGGGATTGTGCGGGTTGGTGTGAAGATAGTCCTCTATGAAAATCACCACCTTCGGACTGATAGTAACTGATGGTCCCCTATGAAAATCATAGAGAATGGTTTTTCATAGAGGGATTCATTCATAGAGGGATGGTCCCCTGTGAGAATCTCAAATCCTATTCATTACGTTACTAGGCCTCAATAGCTCAGAGGTAGCGCATAGAACTGTCCCCCAGGGGTCCCGAGTTCGAATCCCAGCCGAGGCTAAGCATTTTGGTTTATTATTTTCAATAATGAACCTTTAGAATCGACCAAGAAAAAAAAATTTTAACACCCCCTCAAAATTTGATGGTTTACGAAAATTTTGGCCGTCCGTCCGCCGTACGCGGCACTTTTGCCACTTAGCATTGACCGATTTTGATGAAATTTGGTATGTAGGCTCCATTTGGGGTCTAGTTATGCCCCGATGCTTTTGGTTTATGTAGGTCACTTCTAAGGGTTCCAAAATCAATCTTGAAATTTTGAAAACGCCCTAACTCGTAAAATTTCGATATAAAGGTATTGTTTTTCCTTCAATTTAGGATTCTATAGAATTTTTAGAATTTTTTGAGACCACGCGGAGCTCTGTAGGACAAACCGTTCGCTCCCTACGAAAATTTAAGGGTTCAAATTTAAATATATATATAAGTATACAAATCAAAACACGAGTGTGAATCGCAAAAGGGGCCTAATCTCCGTTCAAATTAGAGCTGACCGAAATGCGATCGATGGTTTGTGATTTGGATTTTTTTTTTTTTTTCGTATTGGATGGTTGGTGATTTTGTAGACGAGTGATCTATATAGAAAAATAATAAACCATTGTGTAATAATTTGCAGCGTTTTTTGATCCAATCACATACATCTACTCACTTACATTTTTCATCCGAATTTGATGAAATTTTCTAGGATTCTCCAGATTAGCGTGTAGATGGTCCCCTTTGAGGGTAGTGGAAGGTACTTAGAGATTGGTGTTTTGATATTAAGTAATATGCATCGGATCATCTATACAATCGGGTTATGGATACGAGAAGCTATGTGCCACACCCACTTGGCAGACGTTTGTTTTCTTGGGCAAATCCAAAGGTTAATTAATAATGAACCAAAAGATTAATTTAGTTTGTAAAAGTATTAATTTGATTTGGAAATGCAATAGAAATACAAGGTATCTGTATCAACGTCAAATTTCCAAAATTTCTTAGCGTCAAATCCCGATTTCCGTTGGAAAATGGAAAAATCCGTGGGGTTGGCACCCCTGCCTTCTTGGTCCTGAAGCGCAGACTCCCCATCTGGTACCCCCCTCCCCTCGCCACCCGATGTTATTTCAACTCCACCCCAGTTTCACCTCGGGGATCGGTCCCACAACCTCATTTTCCCCCACTCGTTCTCTCTTCCCTTGAAAAAAAACCCTCAAAAATCGAGGGTAAAAAAACCCCTAAACGTCGAAATTGTCGAAGATCGGTTTTGATCCCCGTTTTCGACCTTATTAACGCCTCGAAAACACCGAATTGCGACGGAAAAGCCCCTTTATTCGCAGTTCGAACCACGTTTAGGGCTCAAAACCCCCACCCTGCCCTCCTTTTTTCGGGTTTTTAATTTTTTTTCCTCAATTTATATTTCTAAAACAGCAGTGCTTCGAAAAAAACACATTTTTGCCCTCTTCAACATTTTTGAAAATTCCCACGTCAAAATAGTTTTTCTTTCAAGGCGACTCTCCGTCTATCGAGAAAAAGAAAGTTGAGATAATTAGTGGAAGTGAAGTGAACTCTTTTCGATTCTCGGTGAAAAAAGTGTTGAAATTTTCAACATCGAGTGGTGCAAAAAAACGAACAAATTTGAGTGTTTACTCCACTAAATCGACCCATGTGAGTATCACGTTTTATAGTATTCTTTGTACAAAACCGATGTTGGTAATTGAGATTCCAAAAGGTACTGAATCCATTTTCGGTCAAACGTGAGAAAAAACGCGTAAAAGCGACCTGAAAAACGTGCTATAAACCAATGATGTTATTTTTTTATATATTTCTGAATTATAATAAATATTTTTGAAAAAAGGTAAATTACCTAGTTCGAAGTTTAAAATAATTTTGAACGAGATTGGAAATTTCAGATTTATGGATGAATAAAGTACTTTTTGAAACAAAACGTGGCGTTTAGTACTTTTTGGAATCAAACGAAGTGGATAAAGTACTTTTTGAAACAAAACGGATGAGACCGCCAGTGTGCTGGATACAGTAGATACCTATTGAAATTAAACGGAATGTTAACCCTCGTTTTTCGAGGGAATAGATCGTCTTTTTCTCCAAAACGATCGCATTTTTGTGATGAACTACCCCCCTAAAACCCTGGGAAAGTGTTTAGTCAATTTCGATCAAAATGGTCTTTAGTTGGTGGCTTTGCAGACGAGTGATCTAAATAGAAAACGTCTGCCAAGTGGGTGTGGCACGTAGCTTCCTCGTATCCATAACCCGATTATAGAGATGATCCGATGCATAGTAGTTAAACTCAAAACACCAATCTCTAAGTACCTTCCTCTACCCTCATAGGGGACCATCTACACCCCAATCTGAACAATCTTAGAAAATTTCATCAAATTCGGATGAAAAATGTAAGTGTTATGGCCGTTACAAGGATTTTTCGTTTGCGCATGCGCAGTGGCTCCTATTAGTCCGAAGGTGGTGATTTTCATAGGGGACCATCTAAATACTAATCTGTTACATCCCTGAAAATTTCATTGAAATCGGACAATAACTTCGTATAGTTATGCTCGTTACAAGGATTTCATGACAGACACACAGACAGACAGACACAGAACGTGTTCAGAAAGGTCTAAAACGTAAAACGCGAGTGAAAATTTTGATTTTGGAGAACTTTTTTTTTTCATCCTTGAAGAGTGAAAACAAAGCTTCCGCTACCTTGGTAGACTCGGAAGCAAAATAACAAAACATTGTGTAATAATTTGCAGCGTTTTTTACCTTACGATGTTATCGACATCGATGTTTCATCCCTAGTTCGTGGAGACGAGTGGTGTATCGATAATATGAATTTTAATGACACCCACGTTAGAAAAAATACTAAAAATTGTCTGACATATTCCTTTGAAAATTTTTTCAATAACTCAAATTTACTCTGAAATTCTTGATTGCTGGTTCTTCGAAAAACGCTGCAAATTTTTACTCAAAGGTTTATTATTTTTCTATTACACTCATCCTCAAAATTAGAGCACCATTTCTTCGTTTGTCCTCTTCTTTTTTCCCTTATCAAGTTTTTATCAATTTGCACACATTGTTTGCAAACACAGAAGGAAAACGCTGCAAATTATTACACAATGGTTTATTATTTTTGTACATAGATCACTCGTCTGCAAAGCCACCAACCAACCAACATGAAGAAAAACATCGATCGCATTTCGGTCAGCTATAATTTGAACGGAGATTAGGCCTCTTGTACGATTCACACTCGTGTTTCTGATTTATCGTACGTTCAACCCTTAAATTCTCAAAGGGAGCGAACGGTTTGTCCTACAGGGCTCCGCGTGGTCTCTAAAATTTCTAAAAATTCTATACTATCTTAAATTGATGGAAAAAACAATACCTTTACATCAATACTTTCTTTGATTTAGGGCGTTTTCAAAATGTCAAACCTTATTTTTCAATCCTTAGAAGTGACCTACATCAACCAAAATCTTCGGGGCACAACTAGACCCCAAATGGAGAACTAACCAATTTGAGGGGGGGGGGGGGGGTTAAATAATTTCTTTTCTTGGTCAATTCCAACGGTTCATTATTGAAAATAATAAAATCAAAATCACCCAGTTTTGAAAAAACGGAAATCGACAAATTTTCAAGTTTGAGGAAGAGAGACTACTTTAGTGTACAGTTTTTCTGAACTATTCCAGAGCTCAGAATGTGGGAAATTTAACGCTCTTTCCAACGGTGTAATCAAATTTGAATTCACGTGGGAAATGAGGGAGTTATGCATATTTCAGAACCGCGACTCCAAAAACACGAGAAAAAAAATTGAAAAAAGTGTCGTTTTGAACCGTATAAAAAGAGAATGGAGGAAAAAGTTTTAGCAAATTAGTTGTGGAATCGATTTTTGAAGTAACGTTGGTTGGTTTCGGAACAGCCTGTTTGATAAAAAAAAACCCCCTGTGTTGTTGCCTGTAAAGTCGGTATACGGGCGAAAGTTTTACGTGACAACGACTTTGAGTGGTAAAATAATTTTAATGTTAATATTCATTCGTATAGTAGAAGAAGAATAAAATAAAATTCTTTGTCAAGTTGCACAGAGTAGGTATTTTCCGTAGGTAGTAGGTATTTCCCATGGGTGGGGGGGGGGAGTGAGTGCCAGGGAAGGGGGGCGGGGCGCTCCCGCTTCTGTGAGCGCCGGGAAGGGTTGGGACGCGGGGGGGGGGGGGGGGGGCGCTTTAGGGAGCGCGGAGCTGCACCCCCTCCGTGAGCGGAGCGTAACGCAGTTTCTTGAAGTGTCCCCGGTAAACCAATTTATAAGACGTTATCACGTCAATAACTCCAAATACCTACCAATATCAATTCCTATCCTTAGATAGCCTCTCACCTGTCGAACGGTCGTCTTTTTTTGGCAACTCTTCAACAGGTCTGCCCTTGAATTCGTGCGTCGACTTGAGGGTCGAGGGCTTCGTTTGGACTGCGCGACGGTGTGGCCGAGCTATGCAAGCGGGTTTCTGACTCTCGAAAGCACGTAATTTCACACAGCTGTTGCGAAGCATAAAAGAAGTTTTTAGCGAATTTTCAAAAAAATAAATCTAATGAAGAGCAGTTCATTTTGGTTCATTATTTTCAATAATCCTTTGGAATCGACCAAGAAAAAAACGCTTGCATACGAGTCTGCAACACATTGAAACATTTTCATGCCCCCCCCCCTCCCCCTCCCGACACATGAACTACATCGCCTCAGCTGATCTGGGAGCTCGATTTTCGCCTCAGCTGATCTGGGAGCTCGATTTTCGCCTCAGCTGATCTGGGAGCTCGATTTTCGACTCAGCTGATCTGGGAGCTCGATTTTCGACTCAGCTGATCTGGGAGCTCGATTTTCGACTCAGCTGATCTGGGAGCTCGATTTTTGACTCAGCTGATCTGGGAGCTCGATTTTCGACTCAGCTGATCTGGGAGCTCAATTTTCGACTCAGCTGATCTGGTAATATCAAACTGTAAAGTACCTACCTAACTGTAAAGTACCTACCTGTAAAGTACCTACCTAACAACTTCACTTCTGATGGTCATAATCATCACTGTGGCGACTTGGGACAATTTTCGTCGCAACAAATTTCGTCGCATCAAATTTCATGACGATTTTATTTTATGTGCCATATGAAAGACATGAAAATGTCAAAAAAAAAAAATGAAGCTATTGCAATGGCCTCAAAATTTTTAGAATGGACTTTTTCGAAAAATTGTGACATTCTGAAACGATTCCTGAAGTTTTTCCAAAAATTATATACACATACACACACACACACAATTTGAACGGCATTTATTTTGAATGGAGATTAGGCCTCTTTTGCGATTCACACTCGTGTTTCTGATCCCCTTAAGTTCTCGTAGGGAGCGAACGGTTGGTCCTACAGAGCTCTGGGTGGTCTCTAAAAATTCTATACTAACTTAAATTGATGGAAAAACAATACCTTTATAATACACTCCTGCTCAAAATTGGAGCACCACCATTCATTTTTTCGTTTATCTCTTTCCTTCTTCCCTTATACATTTTGTATCCTGGACTGGCCACCAAGGAGCCTACACATGAATCCGATAGAGCATGTTTGGGACGTGCTGA
This sequence comes from Apolygus lucorum, assembly GCA_009739505.2. Classification (NCBI taxonomy): domain Eukaryota; kingdom Metazoa; phylum Arthropoda; class Insecta; order Hemiptera; family Miridae; genus Apolygus; species Apolygus lucorum. The sequence continues at coordinate 5,354,307 of CM019175.2, forward strand.
AAAGAAGAATTCGAGCCAGAGATCCACCATCAGACAATCTTCAGCAGCTGGTAACAGCAGCGAAAGAGGAGTGGGACAATATTCCCAGGAAGGTATCCAAAACTTGATTAGAGGCATCGGTCGATAGCTCCAAGCCCTCATCCTAGCTATAGAAGGTAATACCAAGTATTCAAAAGCTAAACTGGCATAATTCAAACCTTTTTTTCACATTTTCAATTTTTATAATTTTACCACAAGAAGTACATTTTTATATAATTCATTAAAAACATATTTTGGTTTATTATTTTCAACTAGCTGAAAAGCCTACTAAAGCAGGCAAAGACTATTCCTCCGACTCTCCTCCCGCCACCAACTCCCTCCGACTCCTCCCGCCCCCAACCCCTCCGACTCCTCTCGCCTCCGACTCCTCCCGCCCCCAACCCCTCCGACTCCTCTCGCTCCCGACCCTTCCCGCCCCCAACCCCTCCGACTCCTCTCGCCTCCGACTCCTCCCGCCCCCAACCCTCCGACTCCTCTCGCCTCCGACTCCTCCCGCCCCCAACCCCTCCGACTCCTCTCGCTCCCGACCCTTCCCGCCCCCAACCCCTCCGACTCCTCCCGCCCCCAACCCCTCCAGCCTACAACTCTCCCTCTGCCACGACCCCTCCGTGCATACGTACGTACGTACGGTTGGCGTTTTATATAATTAGATAATGAACCTTTGGAATCGACCAAGAAAAAAAAAATTTTAACCACCCCCTCAAAATTTGATGGTTTACGTTTCAAGGTAGGTACGTAGAATCCAAAAATCGAGCTGACCGAAATGCAATCAATAGTTGGTGATTTTGACTTTTTTTTTAACACAGAATGTGTTTTTGCGATGACCTACCGAAAAAAAAATCGTCACGAAAAGCGACAGAAAAAACATCTGGTGATATGTTTATTGGTTGTCATGTTAATGTCAACTCCACATTTATTATTGTTGTTTTTTATTTAACGGATGACTAGTATCGCAAAAACACATTCTGTGTTCCTATGATTTCATACAGAGTATGGAAAAAGAAATAAACCGGGGGGTGCAGGGGGGCGGAGCCCCCCGCCGAGGCGCAAGGCGCCGAGTTTTAATTTTTTTTTTTTTGATTTTTTTTTTTTTCTCTTCATATTGGATGGTTGGTGATTTTGTAGACGAGTGATCTATATAAAAATAATAAACCGTTGTGTAATAATTTGCAGCGTTTTGGTTACCTTTTTCCTTCTTGTGTTTGCAAACAATGCGTGCAAATAAATAAAAAACTTGATAAAGGAAAAAAGAAGGGGGCAAACTAAGAAATAGATGGTGGTGCTCTAATTTTGAGCAGGAGTATATAAAGGTATATTATCAAAAATATAAAGGTGATATCAAAATTGTTAGAGTTAGGGCGTGTTCAAAATTTCAAAATTCATTTTTTGACCCTTAGAAGTGACCTACATCAACCAAAATCTTCGGGGCACAACTAGTCCCCAAATGGAGCCTACATACCGAATTTCATCAAAATCGGTCAATGCTAAGTGGGGAAAGTGCCGCGTACGGACGTGCAATTTTTTATTCGATTTTTGGATTCTACGTACCTTGAAACTTAAACCATCAAATTTTGAGGGGGTGATAAAAAAAAATTTTTTTCTTGGTCGATTCCAGAGGTTTAATATTGAAAATAATAAACCAAAAGAACTACGAAAATCGGTTGGAAATTGAGGCCTGGCCAGAGTATACAAGATGGAGTCTGCAAATGCACTTTTTTGAGCATTAACCCCCCCCCCTTTCCCCCTCAAAAGGCAAAATTCGAAATTCCGTCGACGTAGTGCAACTGCTAGATAGTTTCCCGCGTCGAAAAAAAAGAACAACGAAAATCGGTTGAAAACTAAGGCCTGGGCAGACGACACAAGATTTTGTCACACACACACATACCTATGATTTTTTTTCGCGGATTTGGAATCAGAATGGTCTAAAACAGATTAGTGTGTGGTCTTTTTTTTTCTGTGGAGTGTTGTCCTCCTTCACCCCAGATCAATCGCATAAGGACGCCCAAGTCTTACTGTGGGACGTCCTAAAAACAGGGTCCTTTCCAGTGGCGTCAGGTGAGAATATTCTTCAGGCAGCTTAGAGGGGAAAACGCAGCAAATTATTACACAAAGGTTCATTATTTTTCTCTATTATACAGAAAAATAATACTTGGTCTATAATAGACCAAGCGCCAGCAAAGAACACAGCTTTGCCATTGTCACTACCTACGATGTTTTCGCTTCAAAATCGAGTTTATTTAGATGAAATCAACGCCTCTTACTCCGTTCGAAGAAATAAAGAATTCCATCATTACGGAATTTGATTACTGGTTGTTAAGGAAGCGTAAACCATTGCTCATTTTCCAATTTTCTCTGCTTTCAAGGCCACGAAACATCTCCTCGATTGTTTGCCTTGGCTGATGCTGAGGTAGTGGGGGTATAGCAATACTAGACCCCGCACTGACCCCCCGCCTACCCGCTGATCGTCGCCTGTCATCCAAAACTGTCCCGCAAAATTAATTTTGGTTAATTATTTTCAATAATGAACCTTTGGAATCGACCAAGAAAAAAAAATTTTAACACACCCTCAAATTTGATGGTTTACGTTTCAAGGTACGTAGATTCCAAAAATCGAATAAAAATTTGGCCGTCCGTCCGCCGTACGCGGCACTTTTGCCACTTAGCATTGACCGATTTTGATAAAATTTGGTATGTAGGCTCCATGTGGGGTCTAGTTGTGCCCCGAAGATTTTGGTTGATGTAGGTCACTTCTAAGGGTTCCAAAATGAATTTTGAAATTTTGAAAACGCCCTAACTCAAAAAATTTAGATATAAAGGTATTGTTTTTCCTTCAATTTAAGATTCTATAGAATTTTAAATTTTTTTGAGACCACGCGGAGGTCTGTAGGACAAACCGTTCGCTCTTTACGAGAATTTGAAGTTTGGACGTAGGATAAATCAGAAACACGAGTGTGAATCGCAAAAGAGGCCTAATCTCCGTTCAAATTTTAGCTAACCGAAATGCAATCGATGTTTTTCTCCATATTGGATGATTGGTGGCTTTGTAGACGAGTGATCAATATAGAAAAATAATAAACCATTGTGTAATAATTTGCAGCGTTTTGATCCGCATTCGATCATTCTCTGGTGTGTGCGGACTAGTATCCTAGGCAAAATACGTTCTTATTCCATCCTCCTATTTCATCTAACTTCCTTGGTTATAAAATAGTCCCTAAATGTTATTGAAATTTTTCAAAATCGGCAAATATTAAGTACTTGCAAGAAATGAAATTATAGGGGAAATTAATTTATTCATTTTGCATATTTTTAGTAAGGCAAACAGTGTTTGCTATGTTTGCCTGGAGGAGACGCCACTAGTCCTTTCTGCTTCCTCTTCCAAATGAACCCGTTTTTGGTTTATTATTTTCAATAATGAACCTTTGGAATCGACCAAGAAAAAAAAATTTTTAACACCCCCCTCAAAATTTGATGGTTTACGTTTCAAGGTACGTAGAATCCAAAAATCGAATAAAAATTTGGCCGTCCGTCCGCCGTCCGCCGTACGCCGTCCGCCGTACGCGGCACTTTTGCCCCTTAGCATTGACCAATTTTGATGAAATTTGGTATGTAGGCTCCATTCGGGGCCTAGTTGTGCCCCGAAGATTTTGGTTGATGTAGGTCACTTCTAAGGGTTCCAAAATGAATTTTGAAATTTTGAAAACGCCCTAACTCAAAAATTTTGATATAAAGGTATTGTTTTTCCTTCAATTTAAGATTCTGTAGAATTTTTAGAATTTTTTGAGACCACGCGGAGCTCTGTAGGTCAAACCGTTCGCTCACTACGAGAATTTAAATTTTGGACGTACGATAAATCAGAAACACGAGTGTGAATCGCAAAAGTGGCCTAATCGCCTTTCAAGTGTTAGCCGACCGAAATGCGATCAATGTTTTTCTTCATGTTTGATGGTTGGTGGCTTTGTAGACGAGTGATCTATATAAAAATAATAAACCATTGTGTAATAATTTGCAGCGTTTGGTTTATTATTTCAATAATGAACCTTTGGAATCGACCAAGAAAAAAAATTTTTTAACACCCCCTCAAAATTTGATGGTTTACGTTTCAAGGTACGTAGAATCCAAAAATCGAATAAAAATTTGGCCGTCCGTCCGCCGTCCGCCGTACGCGGCACTTTTGCCACTTAGCATTGACCGATTTTGATGAAATTTGGTATGTAGGCTCCATTTGGGGTCTAGTTGTGCCCCGAAGCTTTTGGTTGATGTTGGTCACTTCTAAGGGTTCCAAAATCAATTTTGAAATTTTGAAAACGCCCTAACTCAAAAAATTTTGATATAAAGGTACTGTTTTTCCTTCAATTTAAGATTCTATAGAATTTTTAGAATTTTTTGAGACCACGCGGAGCTCTGTAGGACAAATCGTTCGCTCCCTACGAAAATTTAAGGGTTATATTGAAATATATATATATATTTATAAATCAAAACACGAATGTGAATCGCAAAAGAGGCCTAATCTCCGTTCAAATTAGAGCTGACCGAAGTGCGATCAATGGTTAGTGATTTTGATTTTTTTCTTTTTTTTCTTCATATGGGACGGTTGGTGATTTTGTAGACGAGCGATCTATATAGAAAAATACCACTCATTGGTGTACTCATTTGCAGCGTTTTTTTA
>CM019175.2:5359111-5453044 GCA_009739505.2 Apolygus lucorum
GCGTCGTCGGCTGAGTCTCCATTGTCGTCGGAGGAGTAGGTAGAAGTGGACTGCAGTGCAGTGGCGGCCGTGGAGGACGAGTTGTCCCGAAGGGGCAGTAGGCGGTCGGCGATGGCAGCCAGTTTGTCGATGTCCGTTTCAGTCGAGACGGCGACATTTAAGCGGATGTCAGGAGGAAGTGCCCGGAGGAATATGGAGCGAAGTATGGAGGCCGGTGTGTCAGTAGGTAGCTTTCTGCGAAGCAGGCGTGCAAAGATGGCAGCGAACTTCGGCGAAGTATGATGGCTGCAAACGTCGGTGTTACCAGTGTGTTGCGCTGCTATAATGGCCGACAGTTAAATGGAGACAGATTTATAATTCAATATGGTTGGTCAATTGGACAAGAGGTTCTTAAGAGCTAAAATAATAAGGCGATTAGGTTGAGACACAGTCTGATTTATTCTGGGCCATCCGGCCCTATTTATACCCCCTAGCTGGCTGGAGAAGGGGCACCTACTCCAGGCCAGTTGGGGGCGGTAGTGGGGACGCCCTGAGGCGTCCACCACAAACATAAAAGATGTATATGATCAGTTTATTCAAAATTCAAATCCAATCAACCAAAATCAAATTTTCCACTCGCGTTTTACGTTTCATACCTTCCTGAACAATTTTGGTTCCGTGTTTGTCTGTCATGAAATCCTTTCCACAGCCTTTCTACATTGTTCATCCGATTTTGATGAAATTTTCAGGGATTGTGCTGGTGGGGGTGTAGATGTCCCCTATGAAAATCATTACCCTCGGACTGATAGTAGCCACTGTACTTGCGCAAACGTGGAATCCTTGCCACAGCCATAACTTCTATATTTCTCATCTGATTTGGATAAAATTTTTAGGAATTATGCGAGTTGTGATGATGATGGTCCCCTATGAAAATTATGGTCCCCAAATTGAATGTATCTTATGCGCATGCGTAAACGTGAAATCCTTGTAACAGCCATAACTTCTACATTTTGCAACAATATTCAGATATTGTGGAGGTTGACGTGTAGATGGCTCACATAGCCCCTTTCAAAAGACATAGGAAATTTCAACCTTTTCTTTCTATGGGAAGCGTCCATGATACGAGGTTCCTTTTAATCGCAATCGATGCAACCAAGTATGGAGACCCAGAAAATAAAAAAAAGTGAAAATGGCCGAAAATTTCACATAGCCCCTTTTAAAAAAGGGGTTCAAATAGACCAACGATATGACTACATCTGGAGTACAGAACAATGAGGAATTTCACCATGTTGGAATTTCCTATTTTTAACCCCAAAGTCGGATTCAGCATTTCGAAAAACCTCCTAAGGCAAACTTTCAGCCCGAACTTCCTAATTTACGAATAAACAAAACAGTGTAGAAAATATGAACGTTTAAAAAAAACCGGGAGGATGACGTCATCCTGGAATAGTTCATTTACGGCCGCTTGAAGCGCTGAGATCGAGAAATCTATAGTCCCCAGATGCAACATTTCACAAAACCAGTAAAGTTCGAAATCAAAAAACTGAAGAAAAAATTTAAAAAGCTAGATGGGGAAAATTACGTCTCCCCTGTTTTTATTTGATAACTTTCCTCTTAGAAAACACAATTTCGTCGTACCATCGGGCAACACTGGGAGGAGACGGCGATCCGAACAGCCAATTAGCGAGCATTCCTGCTTCACGTTGAAGAGGTCCGTTTTCCCGGTTATTTTTCGAAATCATAAATTTTGATTGTCTCCCAAAAATAACAGGAGACTTATTTTCCGAAATCAACCCGATTTTCATCTATCCCACACCATTAAAAATGCAAACAGAATTCTGTGAAATTCCTCATTGTGGAAAGACGAGAGTGTACAGTAGATAGATAAATATGTTTATTTGACGCCATTTTGTACAATTCGACATAAAGAAACAATTCATGAAGGGATGCGATTTGCTGAGATTTCCTACCCCGCTTGGCCCAAATCAGTCGTAGTGGGTAACTGTTTGAGGGCTTGTGGTCCTGCTATGTACGTATTTATCACGCACTATTGTATGGTATGTATGATCGCGTGCGTGGGGAATTCCCCCATTAAAAGAGTGTAGCAGACGGGAAGGCCTGAGATCCGAAATACTGGCTACACGGTCGGCCTTCTGGAACTCAGCCAGCTGACCCTCTTCTTGGGGACCCCCCCTTACATCCCCACGATTCCCCCCATAACTCCCCAACCATCCCCATAATAATCGAGTATTCGCTGTGAAACTTAACGAAGAAACATTCATGCATCAGAAGTTAATGAACAAATTTTTAACAAATGAACCGGTTTTTTTTTTTTATTATTTTCAATGATGAACCTTTGGAATCGACCAAGAAAAATAAAATGTTTAAATTTGGTGGTTTACCTACGTTTCAAGATTCGTAGAATCCGAAAATCGAATACAAATTTTGCCGTCCGTCCGCCGTACTTTCCTTACCATGCGCCGATTTTGATGTAGTTTGGTATATGGGTTCCATTTTGGGTCTAGTTGTGTCCCAGAGGTTTTGGTTGTGTGGGTCACTTCTAAGGGTTGAAAAATAAGGGCTGAAATGTTCAAAACGCCCTAGCTCAAAAAAAATTCGATATTAAGGTATTGTGTTTTCTTGAATTTTAAATAGTTTGAATTATTAGAATCGAATGAGACCACCCAGAGCTCTCTGTAGGACCAACCGTTCGCTCCCTTCGAGAACTTGAGGGTTGGACATACGATAAATCAGAAACACGAGTGTGAATCGCAAAAGAGGCCTAATCCCCGTTCAAATTTTAGCTGACCGAAATGCGATCGATGTTTTTCTTCATGTTGGTTGGTGGTAACAATCTCGAAGCCATGTTCTTTGTGTAATAATTTGCAGCGTTTTCTTTGGGAAGCGTCAATGATACGAGGCCCCTTTTTAATCGCAATCGATGCAACCAAGTGTAGAGACCCAAAAAATAAGAGAAAGTGGCCTGAAATAACACATAACCCCTTTAAATCAAAAAAAATGAAAAACTTAAAAAATTTTTAAATTTTTGTGATTTCACCGGATACTACAAGTTTTTAGAAACTTATTTTCTGGGGGGCTTCGATTTCTTTTCTTTTTGATTTATAATTAATCCTTTCTCGTATTTTTAAGTACGACAGAGTGTTGTCACAATTATTTTAATTTATTCAACCAATTTTTGTAATTTCTATTATTTTGATGCCAATAAATAAATTCATTAATTAATTAAAAACGGGTTCAAATAATATATTTAAAGTTAAGATTAACAAAATACGATGAAAACTAAGGGCTAGGCAGAGTACACCAGATTTTGTCACACAAACACACACACACAGACATACACCTATGGTTTTTTTTCGCCGATTTGGATTCAGAATGGTCTAAAACGGATTCCTCGGAGCCTCGAATTTGAAGAGCATTTTAAAATCCACGATCTACGATACCCAACATGCGAATTGGAGTTCACCCCACCAGTGGTGCCAGTCTGGCACCAAAGCGGTAATATTTCTGTCGTATTGCCAAGGCAGTTAATTTATTTTCTGAAAACCACCACCAGAAGCAATGTATTCCTTTCCTATGTATCACGTATTGTAACCTTCAATAAGGATAACAATAAATAGCTCAATTAGTTTCTACAATGAGACCACATTGTCTTATGTTAATTATATTTCCCTATCCAAATAATACTCTCAAGTTAGTAATATAAAAAGTAGTTAAACTTTCATCCATGGTTTTGTACGTCAAAGTTCACATCCGTATTCAAAGTGAAAAAAAAAAACACGAAATATGCAGTTTATGGTTTTCTGGCACCATGGTGGCACCACCATGGTGGTACAGAGAATAATTCATGAAATCCGGAGGTATAATGAGAATTTTTCTTCAATTTCAAAGCTTGGATTAGTAAGCCATAAAAGGACGGAAATATTGAAAAATTGGATATTTTGTGAATATCATCCCCCCCCCCCCCCAGCCCTACCATGCCAATTTTGATACTCTGTTGAAATAGTGTGCAATACGTAAGATTTCTAAGTCGAATAAGAAAAAAGTCCATTCATGCAGCATGGATTAATGAGCGAATTTTCAAAGAAATCTTTCAGTTGAAGGTATGGTTAGGAAAAGGAACTTTTGGACTTTTGGTGGTGTTGCAATTTCTTTTAGAAAGTTTTTTTTTTACACGATTCTTGGCTTTTTCGATTTTTAGTATAGCATACCAACATACTGTTAAGTTCACTCCAAGAATTATATTTTCAGATGTTTCCATTACTAGGTGACTTTAAAAAGTGGTAGTTAGGTAATTTTGAATAAAAAAAGTTCAGTTCCGTGTTGGAAAGCGTATCGTAATTTCGTAGACATAGAAAATATTTGAATCGATGAGAATAAAAACAGTACAAGTCCATTTTTGACGATTGTTGAAAAATGGCTTTTTGTAGGTTGTAACCAGTAGAACTACGCATTGAGCACAAGAGCAGTATGCTAACCACACTCGGTAAGCTTGAACAGAGCCTAAATGAAAATGATTGAGGGAAAAAACAGTAGGAGTCCATGAACTTATACCACCTGACACCTGATATCTCGATAAGCTGATTGGGGACATGTACTGTTGTCATTCTCACTGATTCATTTACACTGGTGTCAGAAGTGGGATTTCGCGCGTGGCGTCACTTATTGGGAAACGAAATCCGGGGTACAGAGAGAAGTTGGAATGGGCGAAACATTGTTTGTGACTGAATCAGTGAGCGACTTGATGAGAACATTTGACGGTACGAGTTCTTTCGAAGAATTCATGTTTCAATTTTGGTGGATATGTCGAGCTAATAGTTGGACCGATGAACAGAAAACAGGGTACTTCGTCGCGTCGTTGAGAGGACAAGCTCTTTCTCTCATGTGTGCTCTTGGAAAACAACTGTCATCAGTCGAGGATATGGCATCAGCACTGCAGCAATGGTACGGGGGTCAAAGCCAGCAGCATCGGTACATGTCAGTTACGTAACCGAGTGCAAGGTTCCAAATTTTAGCACATCGTACTTTCCCACAAGCTGCTGAAGAAACGTTGAACGCAGTTGCTATCCAGCAATTTTACGAGGGACTGCGAAGTAGGAAGATCTTGGAAGATGTTTTGAACCGGTCACCAGGATCACTTGCTCAAGCGTTATTTTATGCCCGACAAGCTGAATGTCGGTTTTTACTCGCTGGTACAATGGGTTGTGAAGAGAAAGGTCCGATACCACCACTCCTATGAGTGATCTACATCCGACTACGGCGGTAAAAGGAGACGCACCCACACATGCGATGCAACAATCTAAAAGACGATGGAAATGCTGGTCCTGTGGAAGAAGAGGTCACCTCTATAGATATTGTACTAGATGGAGGGATTCAGAGTTCGTTCATAATGTTAATACGGAGACTGGTGGAAAGTTGCCTGTAGCAGGGACAACCTTTGGTTCCAGATCCTCACAACTCCAATTTTCGAAAGAGGTGGCGATGGATAGACCGAAGGAGAACAGGAATTCTTCAGGGAAAGGTAGCTGGGGCAATCTGCAGTCGATTGTGAGGAAAGAATGCCAGTGTCAACTCATCTGCCATCCTGTATGCTGTGAGGTACCTGAAGACCTAAGCAGAAAGTCAAGGGCTTCTGTAACACAGTCATCATTAGGCGTCACTAGCTCTACGGCTGCTGCTGAGGACCATAACGAACATCCAATGTGGCGAGCGGGGCGAGGAGTTCGATTCAGAAGAACTACAGACCCTAATTCGGACTTTATCAGAGATGGGGAAAGTGTTGGAAAGTTCTCCAATGCTAAAGTTCTCCAATACTCAGGGGTATCTAGTAAACAGGTGTTGGATCATATGGTTTTTAGAGCAACGAGGAAATGTTAAAGTTTTGTGTGGTGTGTGAGATTCATGTCTGAATAAATTGTATAGTTTATTTGCAAATTCCATAGTTGTTGTTCCATTTTTACAATACTGTATGCACTGGGTATGCTTTGAAGATGTTAGGAGTCCATATTCATGTTCTACTCGTCTCCACGAACTCATAGAGTACTCACACGGCTATTGTTGGTTTTTTCGATTTTCAGTATACCATACCAACATACTGTATGCACTGGGTATGTTTAGAAGATGTTAGGAGTCCATATTCATGTTCTACTCGTCTCTACGAACTCATAGAGTACTCACACGGCTACTGCATTTCTGGGTACAACAAATTTCATTCAAAAAACTCCACATAGACCTACAATTCCAAAATGGGGAATTTGCCTCACATTTAAATTTTATTTTTAAACTCCTTGCTAAACTAATTGTAAACTAACTAAATTACTGGTCCCCAATGCAACGAATCACCCCTTAAATGATTATTGTCACAAATACTCCTTAAATCTTCAATTCCTACCAATATAAATCTTAATTCCTTGCCTGGAATAACTCCACAAAATTTCATTCAGAAACTGTCTGAGAGCTTTCAAATACACCTCTGCTCACCAATGCAACGATTTCTCTTTATATAATTTGTTAATAGCTAACACAAATTCACCTTAAATCTTCGATAACAAGCTCATTTTCCCCTCCTCACTCTTTACACTGACCAAATCGAAATACCTTAACCCTCTCATGAACGTCTCATTGAGGAGATGTAGCGAGTAAACTGCCTCTAAATCACCCTTTTCGAAAACGTCCGGTCGAAACTTTAAAGAGATTAAGAAAAAAAGAAGAACGCGACCTATTTTTTTTTCTCCTCCTTCGTTTCTTCTCTTTCCGTCTCCCTTTATTTATTCCTTCTCTCTCTCGGAGCTCTCTGGCAAGCTGAGTAACGAAGGTTGGTCACTCCGGGGGCGCCAAATATAGACGGGAATTTTTTCCTGAAAGACGGGAACTCTGGCAAGAAAGAGAGAGAAAGAGTAAGAAAAATAGCAAAAGGGAGGAGGTTCAACTTTAAAAAAATATATAAAAAAATGTTTTCAGTATTAAAGAAATTCATTTGTTAGAGAACCTACAAAGTTCAAATTTGCAGTAGGGTGAAGGCACCAGTTATAGACTTGGACCAGTGATTGGCTTTTCAACTTTAGTTTGGAATACGTTTCCCTTAAAAAATGTCTATTGGACTTATTTTCAATAATAAACCTTTGGAAACGACCAAGAAAAAAAAGTTTAACACCCCCTCAAAATTTGTCGGTTTACGTTTCAACGTAAAATCCAAAAATCGAATAAAAATTTGGCCGTCCGCGGCACTTTCCCCGCTTAGCATTGACAGATTTTGATGAAATTTGGTATGTCGGCTCCATTTGGGGTCTAGTTGTGCCCCGAAGATTTTGGTTGATGTAGGTCTAAGGATTGAAAAATGAATTTTGAAAATTTGAAAACGACCTAACTCAAAAAATTTTGATATAAAGGTATTGTTTTTCCATCAATGAGGAATTTCACCATGTCGGAATTTCCTAGGTTTGACCCCAAAATCAGATTCAGCACCTCGAAAAACCTCCTAAGGCAAACTTTCAGCCCGAACTTCCTAATTTACGAATAAACAAAACAGTGTAGAAAATACGAATGTTTAAAAAAACCGGGAAAATGACGTCATCCTGGAATATTTCATTTATAGGCCGCTTGAAGCGCTGAGATTGAGAAATCCATAGTCCCCAGATGCAAAATTTCATGAAACAGTAAAGTTCAAAATCGAAAAACTAAAGAAAAAAATAGGAAAAGCAAGATGGGGAAAATTAGGTTTCCCCTGTTTTTGTTTGATAACTTTTCTCTTAGAAAACACGATTTCGTCGTCCCAATGGGCAACATTGTGAGAGGACGGCGATCCGAACAGCCCAATCAGCGAGCGTTCCCGCTGCACGTCCGTTTTCCCGGTTAGTTTTGAAATAAAAAATTTTGATTGTCTCCCAAAAATAACAGGAGACTTATTTTCCGAAATCAGCCCGATTTTCATCTATCCCACACCATTAACTATTCAGGAAAAATGCAAACAGAATTCGGTGAAATTCCTCATTGAGATAGCAAAGCCCTGTAGGACAAACCGTTCGCTCCCTCGTAGAGACGAGTAGAACTCTCTACGTCTCTGAAAATCGAAAAAACCAACAATAGCCGTGTGGGTACTCTATGAGTTCGTGGAGACGAGTAGAACGTGAATATGGACTCCTAACATCTTCAAAGCATACCCAGTGCATACAGTATGTTGCTATGCTATACTGAAAATCGAAAAAACCAAGAACTGTGTTTAAAAAAAAACTTTCTAAAAGAAATTTTAACACCATTTTTCCTTTCCTTAACCATACCTACAACTAGAAGATTTCTTTGAAAATTTGCTCATTAATTCATGCTGCATGAATTGACTTTTTCCTGTCAACCGGCATAACGTCGATCTTCAACTCTTAAGGGGGTCTCAGTCGGTCGCCGTTCGTTCTTAGTATTTCGCGAAATAGAAGGCGCAAATACATAAAAATTGTACCTAAATTTGAAATTTTCATGGATTTCAAAAATTCATTAGTGCACGGCCCTAGCGAATTGAAAAACTGAAATATTTCCGCCGGAATCATCAACTTCGAAAAATCATTGCCAAAGAAAAATGGGAAAAACTAGTGAATGAACGGTTATTCCCACGTTTTCCCCATATTTTTCTGGCAATTATCGTTCGATTTTGATGATTCCGGCGGCAATATTTCAGTTTTTCAATTCCCTAGGGCCGTGCACTAATGAATTTCTGAAATCCTTCAAAATGTCAAATTTAGGTACAACTTTTCAAGTTCGATTTCGTGAAATACTGACCCATAACGAGGAATGAACGCCGACCGACTGAGACCCTCTTGGAGCATAACGTTGATCAAGTCAACTCTCAGCTCGTCAAAATAATTTGATGTAAATATTTTGTAATGTTGCAGTTGTGATGGTCGAAAGGTGCAGTGATGGTTACCGGCCACGTCTCGCTTGGCCATGATCCCTGCTGTGTTCCTCCTATCAATGTTGACTTTTTCTGGTAAGCAACTAGAGATCAGCTAAGAACTTTTTTTAAAAGATGAAGAAAATTTAGGATTATTATTTTCAATGATAAACCTTTGGAATCGACCAAGAAAATACATTTTTTAACCCTTGAGTGATTGACTACGTAAAAATTACGTAATGAGTGGGGAAATGAGACTACAACCCTCCCCCCCCCCCCTCTCGGTCTTCTTAACTGGGCCTCCTCCAGTGCTATCGGTACCTAGCAGTGAAATGACCTTTGTGGTGTCAAGACCTCATCTCCACTTCTTCCCGTCAGGATCTTGGTTTTCCATAACGCCTACACGTCAAAGATACGTAGTCTACTATTAGTTGAAAATTATTTGGAGTCCCTTCCTGCCAACCATAGGTACCAACCTACTAGAGCATTTTTGAAAACGTCAACCCTTCGTTTCCCTTTGATTGGGAGTTGGGTTAAAATTTTCAAAAAAGCCCTAATAGGTAGTAGGCACCAATGGTTGGCATGGGAGATCCCTCCCAACAGAAGGGTGATCTACACAGGAAAATAATAAACCTTTGTGAAATAATTTGCAGCGTTTTTCTATAACATTTACATTATGAAAAATTCGAGAATGAAGCACACCTTTTCTCCACATCTCAAAATAGCAAGTGATTTCTCTTTTTTCTCAAATTATCATTCATTTTCCCTTTCAAAATATTTCAAGCATTATATATTCATTTCGAAACATTTATTTTATCGAGTATAATATATTGTCCAGAGTAAAAATCGAGTTTTGGATGTGATATAAGAACATTTTTTATGATATAATTCAGGTATTCATAGCTTCTCTATAGAAAACATTATTTTATATACTCAACGTATATATATAAATACTAAGAAGAATGAGTTTATGTTCGTTTTTTGTTGAATGAATGAAAAATATATGAAATGTGTTGAAAATATGTTTTCAGTTTCACACGTCATTTTTACGTAGTCTACTAATAACTGTGTGTCAGGGAAGTCTACTACTCTAGGGTTAAACCCCCCCACAAAATTCGTTGGTTTAGAATCTGAAATAGTAGAATCCGAAAATCGAATAAAAATTGTGCCGTCCGTCCGTCGTACTTTCCTTACCATGCACCGATTTCGATGGAGTTTGGTAGGTGGGTTCCATTTGGAATCTAGTTGTGCCCCGAAGCTTTTGGTTGATGTCAGTCACTCCTAATGGCTGAAAAGTAAGGGGTGATATTTTGAAAACGGCCAAGCTCAAAAACTTTCGATACACAGGTTTTGTTTATTTCATCAATTTTAAATAGGTAGTATTGAATTTTTAGAATCAAATGGGACCACCCTGGGCTCTGTATGACCAACCGTTCGCTCCCCATGAGAACAAGGGAACTTACTATAAATCAGAAACACGAGTGTGGATCGCCAGAGGACTAATAGCCCTGTAAATAGAGAGGTCGATTGCAAAAAATGGATCAAGATAAATTTTTTTCTAGGATCGTTTGGTATAGTGTATGGAGAAAAGTTTTCGACCTCGAAAGTCCTGCTATGCTTCTAATTATGAATTAAAAGACGGTCTCCTACGAATTGGAGTATGTCCATTATAAATTGGAAGATGGTCCCCTATGAATTGGAGTATGTCCATTATAAATTGGAAGATGGTCCCCTATGAATTGGAAGATGGTCCCCTATGAATTGGAAGATGGTTCCCTATGAATTGAAGGATGTCCATTATGAATTAGAAGACGGTCTCCTACAAATTGGCGTATGTCCATTATAAATTGGAAGATGGTCCCCTATGAATTGGAAGATGGTTCCCTATGAATTGAAGGATGTCCATTATGAATTAGAAGACGGTCTCCTACAAATTGGCGTATGTCCATTATAAATTGGAAGATGGTCCCCTATGAATTGGAGTATGTCCATTATAAATTGGAAGATGGTCCCCTATGAATTGGAAGATGGTCCCCTATGAATTGGAAGATGGTCCCCTATGAATTGGAGTATGTCCATTATAAATTGGAAGATGGTCCCCTATGAATTGGAAGATGGTCCCCTATGAATTTGAGTATGTCCATTATAAATTGGAAGATGGTCCCCTATGAATTTGAGTATGTCCATTATAAATTGGAAGATGGTCCCCTATGAATTGGAGTATGTCCATTATAAATTGGAAGATTGTCCCCTATGAATTGAAGGATGTCCATTATGAATTAGAAGACAGTCTCCTACAAATTGATGTCCATTATGCAATGGTGGATGATCCCTAAGAATTGGAAGATGGTCTCAGAAAGTCATACGATTTGCAAACTAAATGACAGACAGACATACAACGGGACCGGTGAAACTGAATGAAAGCTTTTAACCCTTAATGTCCTGAAGTATCTTTTAAGAAGTCCGATTTTTTAAACATTCTAGGTACGACACTGTTCAATCATTTTTAAGACAAAACCGATATTCTTGATACTTCAACTATTGTTTATATAATACACCATCCGACCCTCTGACTCTTGAGATATCCAAGAAGACACCATTGAAAAATCGAAATTTTCCGCTATTCTTGGATGCTTCCAGCCACAACTCTTACTTCATCAATATCTCGGGTAGTTTTTCTGTAAGATTTAAAATTAAATCTGTCAGAATAGTTGTTATATATCCGAACTAATTCATGAAACTGATCTTCACTGTCCCCCAGTTCATGGTAGAGGTAGGTCTGATCTGAAGATACTACCGAAGGGGGAGGTCTTATTGGGCTAACAATTTTAGTTTGTCATTTCAGTTTTTATTTATTTGTTTCAGAATAAAAAGCTGCTGGTTCCTTACAGTCATATTTGGGTAGAATGTCTTCTAAGTATATATTTTTAAAATAACGATAGCCAACCCCCCCCCCCCCCCCCCCGAAAATATTCTTAAGTTTTCATCAAATTAAGAAACATCACATAAATTCCGATGAAAACTAGCAATTCTATGGCATTGGTTACACCAAAATCTTGAAAAACATCATAAAATACAATTTTTTGAACAAGTGGGAAATTAAGGGTTAAAAAGAATTTTCGACGTTTTCGGACGAGTCTCAGTCGATTGGGAAAAAACGGTCGGTCTGCGGGAAGCAGCCTCTCGTCGCTTCTCCGGCTCTCCAGGGGTGAAAACTGGCCGCCTCTCTATCGATTGGCCCGCCTTCCTCCCGGAGGCGAAATTCCTTCTCGCCGACCCCCCCCCCCCCCCCCTATTACTTATCAGTATCTCAGAGCACTTGGAATTTTGGAAAAAATGTGTGCACAACTCAAAATTCTATTTTTCAGCGAATTTTTTAAGAATATGAAGCGATAGCAAAATGGACTAGATGTAATTTCTAGCACGGAGTTTTGAAAATATCACTCCGGGTCCACCGAGGTAGCGGAAACAGTTTTCAGTTCTTAAGGTCGAAAAAAAGTTCTCCAAAATCAAAATGTCCACTTGCGTTTTACGTGTCAGGCCTTCCTGAACAATTTTGGTTCCGTGTCTGCAGAATTCGTCATTAAAAGATATCAGACTTAATCTATAGAGCTAGTGAAAACATTTAAAAACCTGTTAAATTTACCTCATCATCAATAATATAAATGTTTTTTAATGATCAAGGCTACAGCACCATTAAATGGTTATAGTTAAAAAACATTTATATTATTGATGATGAGGTAAATTTTGAGAGGTTTTTCTCAAATTTTGAGAGGTTAAACGTGGACTTTGAAGGTCCTCTTCCATCAAGTTCTCAAAACAAATACGTACTCACAATTGTGGATGAATTTACCAGATTTCCTGTTGCCTTTCCCTGCCGCGATACAGCTTCTGCTACCGTTATCAACAATTTTAAACTGTTATTTGGACTTTTCGGTACACCAGCATATACAGGGTGTCACCCTTACGGGCGCACCACCGGGCAAGGTTCGATTCTACTACTAATTTGCAATAAAAATGTCTCTTAGCAATTTTGTTTTAGAGGCTTCGTTTTCGACTTATTTCACATTTAAGATTTTTTCGTGTTTTCGACCTTACATCACTAAAATGGCTATCACTCCCTTAATTGATGGATTAAATTCAAATTTGATCATATCATTGGAAAGAGCGTCAAATTTCCTATCTCCCTGATGGGGTTTTAGAAAATTTCAAATGAAACGAACGGGTGTAAAATAAACCAAAAGTAAAAATTTGGGAAAGTTTCGAAAATTTTCACTTTTTTCAAAGTTTGTTTCTGGAAACGTCGTGAACGAAAATTTCCATGCTGTAGGCCTAAAAGTTGCATGTGAATCCCAGCTCTCTAATGGTGTAGTCATTTTTTTAAAAACAACACTTATTCAGTTATAAATTGACGTTTTTAGGGCAGAAAACGATTATTTTAGGGTGTAAATCGGCGTTTTTCACCAGAAATGCTTTCCAACTTGAAGGGTCCAGGGAAAAAACCGACTAAGTCACTTTTTTTCACAAATCGAGTTTTTTATATCGTTGAACTCAGAAAATGATGCTCTTCATTTTAGTAACTAGAAAAAGAGGAAAAACCGACGTAGTCGAAAGTAATAAGGCTTGGAGTTTTTGGTGTACAGGGAAAGAACCGACGATGTCTCCGCGTCCATGGAAAGAACCGACGATGTCACTGTTCCTTGACTGAACCCCCAACAGCGCAACAGGTGGTCCCCACCACCTTGCCTCTGTGATTCACAACATTTCTTATCAGTTCCGTATTGTTTCCTTCAACGAGTGTGTTCTACTTTTTTTCCAGTTCCTCGAAATAATTCTGTATTAACTTTTATAAATAACTATTAAAATGTCTACTAGTGGTGTGATTGGACCCAATGAGCTGAACATAATGAAGCAAGGAGAATTTGAATTGCCCCTTCCCGCCTACTAAGGTACGCATCGTTTGATTATACAATTCAGATTAATACAGAGATAATACAGCACGCCATAGTACAGATTGACAATCGTGGTTTTATTTTTCAGATTTGCTATCAGTCTCATCACCCAAGTACCGCGACATAATGAGCCTCCTGAAATTTTGTGGCCCAGCTGCGATCAAATTTTTCTCAAAACTTCGGCACGAGTGATGTCTGTAAGTATGGTCGAGCTCTTACTTCCAAAAAATGATGTACTTTTTTTGTAAATCCTTAAAAAATGAATTCGATACCTAATGAGTGGGAATGGTTTTCTTTTGCTTCAGATGGTGAAAACAGTTCAAAAGGCTACCAGGAAAAAAAAATCCTCTACCTACGTTCGTCAGAATTTAAAATTTCATTTTTGCTTGTTTTTTGTTTGTTTTACCACTGTAATATAATTAAACGACGTTCGAACAGAAAAAACATGTTTTTTCTCCATTGGACGAGAATTGACATCGTCGGTTCTTTCCCTGTTTTTTGGGGGGTTTGCTCAGTTTTTGAATTTTTTAACAAGTAAGTAGTATAATAATAGCGTCAACATTTTATGGAACACTTCAATAGATGTTTTAGTGCATAATAAGACTTATTTCAATTTTTTATTTGCATCTAGTCAAACACAATCGCGTTTTAAACTTTCAAAATGAGTTTTCTCGTTTTTAAGAAAAAGTGACTTAGTCGGTTTTTTCCCTGGACCCTTCACTTAATAAATCATTTGACATGAAATTTTGCGTACTTTTTGACGCTGAATCGAATGGTAACACTTTCCGATCTCCTCGACAAACAAATAGTACTTTTCAAGCCCTTTCTCGGTTGAACAGGGTACAACAACTGAGTCCTCGACTCCCAATTTGTTATCTATCGAAAAGATAAAGCTTTCCGCAAATGATCGGGGCGATATTTTCAAGACAGAGGGCAAAAATTAGGTAAGTCAACAAAGTGGAAGGAGTGCGAGTCATTAATAACCCAGACCTCCCTTAATGACAATTTTGGATAAAATGATTAACGAGATTGAGCCCTTCGCCCAACGGAAAGGGCTTGAAAAGTACTATTGTTTGTCGAGGAGATCGGAAAGTGATTCAGCGTCAAAATTACGTAAAGTTTCATGTCAAAAGATTTATTAAGTTTATTTAAGTTGGAAAGCATTTTTGGTGAAAAACGCCGATTTACACCCGAAAATGATCGTTTTCTGCCCTAAAAACGTAATTTTATAACTGAATAAGTGGTATTTTTAAAAAAATGACCACCGTTAGAAAGCTGGGATTCACATGCAACTTTTAGGCCTACAGCATGGAAATTTCCGTTCACGACGTTTCGAGAAACAAACTTTGAAAAAAGTGAAAATTTTCGAAACTTTACCAATTTTTTACTTTTGGTTTATTTTACACCCGTTCGTTTCATTTGAAATTTTCTAAAACCCCATCAGGGAGATTGGAAATTTGACGCTCTTTCCAATGATATAATCAAATTTGAATTTACTCCATCAATTAAGGGAGTTATAGCCATTTTAATGATGTAAGGTCGAAAACACGAAAAAAATCTTAAATGTGAAATAAATCGAAAACGAAGCCTCTAAAACAAAATTGCTAAGAGACATTTTTTGTTGCAAATTAGTAGTAGAATCGAACCCTGCCCGGTGGTGCGCCCGTAAGGGTGACACCCTGTATACATACGGATCAGGGACCGTCTTTCATGTCTAATAAACTTAAAACGTTTTTGACAACTAATGGGATCGCTTCGCCGTTCTACTGCTTTCAATCCAAGGGGAAATGGTCAGGTAGAGCGATACAATGGTATAATATGGAAAACGGTACTTTTGGCACTTCGATCAAAAGAAATGGAATTGACACAATGAGAATCTGTTCTATCGGAAGCTTTGCACGCAATACGGTCACTCCTTTGTACGTCTATAAATGAAAGTCCTCATGAAAGGATGTTCAAACAGTCTCGCAGAAGTTGCAGTGGCTCTTCGTTGCCCACTTGGTTGACAACAGGTCCAGTTCTCATGCGAAGACACCAAAGAAATAGTAAATATGAACCACTCGTCGAGGAAGTTAATCTACTGGACGTCACACCAAACTATGCCGATGTAAGACTTGAAGACGGTAGGGAGACCACAGTACCATTGAGGCACTTGGCCCCTTCAGGTAGCATCGCCATGTCACCGCACTTTAATAGCACTGAGGTCCTACAAACAGATGAACAATTCCAAGAGTCCACCACCCAGGATGCGGCTGAAAAGTGTACTGACCAAGAATCTACAGCACCACGTTCAGAAGCAAGAGATCCAAGTTATCCCCAAAGTGCCAGGAAACCGCCCGGTTATCTGGAAGATTATGTCCTTTTCAAACGAAAGGGGTGGGGGAAAATGTGATACCATTATTATGTGATATATGTGATACTATTATTGCCACTAGGCATTACTTAGTTAACATGTGTTATAACTTTGTCAACTTTCTTCTCTCATTATTCTAAAGCCAAATTTCGTCAAATAAAGCCTAATTTCGAAGGTTGAAACTTAACAAGTTTATTCCAGTTTTTTAATACAACACAAAGTTGCTAGCATAGAACTAGACCAGCATAGGCGACTCATCACTTATAAAAACGTCTGCCAAGTGGGTGTGGCACATAGCTTCCTCGGATCCATAACCCGATTATATAGATGATCCGATGCATATTACTTAATATCAAAACACCAATCTCTAAGTACCTTCCACTACCTTCATAGGGGACCATCTACACGCCAATCTGAACAATCCTAGAATATTTCTTCAAATTCGAAGAAACGAACAGCGATCGCATTTTAGTAAGATAAAATTTGAACGGAGATTAGACCTCTTTTGTCATTCACACTCGTGATTCTGTTTTATCGAAGGAAAACCCTTAAGTACTCGTAGGGAGCGAACGGTTTGTCCCGCAGATCTCCCGGTGTTCTTAAAAAAATATTAAAAATTCAATACTATTTAAAATTGGTGAAAAAAACGATACCTTTATTTCGAGAGTTTTCGAGCTACGGCACTCTTGAAATTTTCAACCAAATCGGTAACTAAGAAAAGTGCCGCGTACGGCGTACGCCGGACGGACGAAACATTTTTTAATCGATTTTCGGATTTTACGTACCTACCTTGAAACGTAATCCAACAAATTTTGAAGGGGGGTTAAAAATTGTTTTTCCTTGGTCGATTCCCAAAGTTCATTATTGAAAATAATAAACCAAAATCTTTGTTCCATGCCACACCGAACTGATTACCTCCTCCCACAGAGTACCTACTCTGTGCCTTCGGCCCTTTGAAGTCGGTCAAAAACAGCCAAAAACAATTTATCAAATGACACTGACAATTTATCAAATGTCTGACATTGTGTCAGACAAGTCAAGTTATCGTACTGCTGAAACTGAAAAAACATTGGAAACAAAATGTAACAGAAATAATGACTTTGTATTCTTCTTCTTCGGCTGTTAACCCTTAATTTCCCGCTTGTTCAAAAAATTTGTTTTCTCATACAAGTTAGATCCATTTTGACAAATCTGTAGAATATTTGAGCAGAAGGTTCCTAAAAGGTCCTATTACAGTCTGTCAGCTCAAGAATGATCTCTCCAAGGGCCACACAAGCGCTACCTGAGTCAGCAGAATCTGTCTTTAACCCCTATTTTGTTGGAGTAGAAGATGGAGACTTGGAAAGATCCTTGTGGGATGTTGTTGTCTATTATTTCTCATAAAGTAATATATTCAAGGAATAAGGTGGAAAAGTTCTCTTCATAGAGGGATCTGTGTTGCCTTCGACAGTGGCTCCATCTCTGACGAGGAAACCCAACTACCAGCCTACAAGATGAGAAATGAGGGCAGAAGGTACCTCGAAGGCCCTAATATAATCTGTAAACTCGAGAATTATTTTGTTTATTTCGTTTTCTTACACAGTCGGAAGTTGAAGTATCAAAATAGCCAACAGCTACCTATCAGTTATGGTTTAAAAGTGGCAAAACTGTTCTAGGTAAAAATCGGACTTCTTAAAAGATACTTCAGGATATTAAGGGTTAACGCAGATATCCGATGGATAATCACAATGAGTATTGTGAGTTTGTGTTGAAGAACGTACAATGAGCGGTGGATCTCATTTAATCTGGGTGAGCGAAGGCGCAGCCAAAAACGCATTTTCCCCAGAACTAGGTATATTTTCGTACCTTTCCGAACAAGTTTCTCAACATTGGAACTATCGGACGATTGTGATAAAATGCAACTCGTACATGACTCGGTAGTTTATCTTACCTAATTGTGAAAAACGGAGATAACATCGATCTTGAACATCGCTTCATATTAAAATCAACTTCACGAATAAAATACAGTTCAACATCAGTATAGAAATCCGAGTAGAATCGAATTGTATCAGAAAACTGAACTTCGAGAAGAGCGCAAATCAACCAGTTGTTCGACCAGCGACCATGGAGAAGTAATAGTCCATGGACGAAGATAAATTCTTCCATGCTTCGTCCATGGACGAAGAGTGCTAACAGAAAATCACCAATGTCTAGAGTCGAGGTGGTTGATGTCCAGGTGAGTTCAAAGCACGATTATAACAAAACAGTGTCTGTTTTTTGTTTACATCTAGGTCTTGTAGAATTTTTTTCCAAATCAACGAATGAAATCATGAAATATGAAAAACCTTTAGCTACAAATCTGTATTAGGTAGTATACAAGTAGGTGTAGTCAGAAAAATTGTGCCAAGTTTGTGATCCAAAAGTGTGAAAATGTTGAATCTGAGCTCCGTGTTCAGGAGCTGTTTGCAAGTTCCTACCCGGGGAGTTTGGCCACAGGTACTTACCTCATTTCATCAGTAATATACAGTAAAAATCTAGTGAATTTATTGATAATATTATGCAGTACGGATAAACGAATGACCGCGGGCCGAAAATGACGGGTTTGCCCGGGTAGCTAGCGCAACTCGCCCTTGGCTTTGTCATTGTTGAAAAAATCGTTTTTTTATTCGTTGTTCGTTTGTTTATTAAATAATTTTGGTTATTATTTTCAATAATGAACCTTTGGAATCGACCAAGAATAAATAAATTTACCCCTTCTCAAAATTTGTTGGTTTACGTTTCAACGTACCTTCTAGGTACTAGGAAAATCGGAAACAATTTTGCCGTACGCGGCACTTCCCTTACTACCATGGACCGATTTTGATGAAATTCGGTATTGGGCTGTGTTATGGTTGACAAGACGAGATGTTGGATGTCGATTTCGATATATCAAGTATTTCGAAGAAGTGATACAGCTCAACACAGCGGAATAAGAATTGGAAACATTCAATTTTGCCCATCAACGTCTTATGAATACTAATATAGCAAAAGTAAAAAAAATTCTGCCAAGTGGGTGTGGCACATAGCTTCCTCGTAACCACAACCCGATTTTATAGATGATCCGATGCATATTAGTTAATCTCTAAGTACCTTCCACTACCCTCATAGGGGACCATCTACACGCTAATCTGGACAATCCTAGAAAATTTGATCATATTCTGATGAAAAATGTAAGTGAGTAGTAAGAATCTGCGGGTTTGAGCAGTGTCAAAGGTTAAAGATGTGATTGGATCAAAAAATTAACTAGCTTGGCTGGGAATCGAACCCGGGACTCCTGGATGGTAGTCCGATGAGAGATCTGAGCTATTGAGGCCTGGTGAGGATATGAGATTCTCATGTCACACATGTGAAATTACGCGAGTATAGAATTGGGAGGGTGACAAATGTAAGGCTGTTACAAGCATTTTACGTTTGCGCATGTGCAGAGGCTACTGGCAATTTTAAGGACTTAATTTCATTGAGGACCATCTAAACACTAATCTGTAACATCCCTGAAAATTTCATTGAAATCGGATGGAAAATGTAGAAGTTATGGCTGTTACAAGGAATTCACGTTTGCGCATGCGCAGTCGCTACTATCAGTCCAGCGATGATGATTTTCATAGAGGACCATCTACACACCAACCCTCACAATCCCTGAAAATTTCATCGAACAACTTTGTATAGTTATGCGCGTTACAAGGAATTCATGACAGACAGACACGGAACCAAAGTTGTTCAGAAAGGTCTAAAACGCAAAACGCGAGTGAAAATTTAGATTTTGGAGAACTTTTATTTCATCCTTGAAAAGTGAAAACAAAGCTTCCGCTACCTTGGTAGACTCGGAAGCAAAAAGTAAAAAAAACATCCATTTCAGGTTGGATTTTTGTCCGACTGCCATTCCTGGCGTCACGGACGTCATCAGGTGTCTTTCAAAGGGAAGATCAGAATTTGTTCTGATGATTTCGCTCATGGCTTTGCATTGCCTTCGTTTGGGCGGGGGTTGGGAGCCCCACCCGCCAAAAAAAGCACGTTGCCGGCGATGAGCCTTGATCCCACGATCCCCGCAGAGGTAGGTCCAAAGTCCACAGCCAAACAACGACGCCTTAACTAATAATATAACAACTGGATAAAATAATCTTCCCCCCCTCAATTTTAAAAAAATAACTAATTTTTGGAACGTGTGGATACTGAAAGAACAGAAAAACTTGCTTCTTCAGGTGGCATAGTCGTCCAAGTAGCTGGGCTTACATTTCATCCTTGATGATCTCCGCAAAAGCTGGGAAGCACAGCTTTCTTCGTTCTCTGTCTTCTAGGGGGGATGCGATTGGTGTCTCACTCGGCCCTTGATATTCCTTAACTTATGGAGGATTGGCTGTAGCGACAGGAACTGCAGGCAGTATCGCTCCTTCATCTTCTTCTCCAGTTTGGCACTGAACTGGAAGCTGAGGCGAATCACTGAACGTAACAGTCTTCTTCCTAGTGACTTCTGATTTCAACAACTGATTGGTGTCTCACTCTGCCCTTGATATTCCTTAACTTATGAAGGATTGGCTGTAGCGACAGGAACTGCAGGCAGTATCGCTCCTTCATCTTCTTCTCCCGTTTGGCACTGAACTGGAAGCTGTGGCGAATCACTGAACGTAACAGTCTTCTTCCTAGTGACTTCTGATTTCAACAACTGATTGGTGTCTCACTCTGCCCTTGATATTCCTTAACTTATGGAGGATTGGCTGTAGCGACAGGAACTGCAGGCAGTATCGCTCCTTCATCTTCTTCTTCCATTTGGCACTGAACTGGAAGCTGAGGCGAATCACTGAACGTAACAGTCTTCTTCCTAGTGACTTCTGATTTCAACAACTGATTGGTGTCTCACTCTGCCCTTGATATTCCTTAACTTATGGAGGATTGGCTGTAGCGACAGGAACTGCAGGCAGTATCGCTCCTTCATCTTCTTCTCCCGTTTGGCACTGAACTGGAAGCTGTGGCGAATCACTGAACGTAACAGTCTTCTTCCTAGTGACTTCTGATTTCAACAACTGATTGGTGTCTCACTCTGCCCTTGATATTCCTTAACTTATGGAGGATTGGCTGTAGCGACAGGAACTGCAGGCAGTATCTGCTCCTTCATCTTCTTCTCCCATTTGGCACTGAACTGGAAGCTGTGGCGAATCACTGAACGTAACAGTCTTCTTCCTAGTGACTTCTGATTTCAACAACTGATTGGTGTCTCACTCTGCCCTTGATATTCCTTAACTTATGGAGGATTGGCTGTAGCGACAGGAACTGCAGGCAGTATCGCTCCTTCATCTTCTTCTCCCGTTTGGCACTGAACTGGAAGCTGTGGCGAATCACTGAACGTAACAGTCTTCTTCCTAGTGACTACTGATTTCAACAACTGATTGGTGTCTCACTCTGCCCTTGATATTCCTTAACTTATGGAGGATTGGCTGTAGCGACAGGAACTGCAGGCAGTATCGCTCCTTCATCTTCTTCTCCAGTTTGGCACTGAACTGGAAGCTGAGGCGAATCACTGAACGTAACAGTCTTCTTCCTAGTGACTTCTGATTTCAACAACTGATTGGTGTCTCACTCTGCCCTTGATATTCCCTTAACTTATGGAGGATTGACTGTAGCGACAGGAACTGCAGGCAGTATCGCTCCTTCATCTTCTTCTCCCGTTTGGCACTGAACTGGAAGCTGTGGCGAATCACTGAACGTAACAGTCTTCTTCCTAGTGACTTCTGATTTCAACAACTGATTGGTGTCTCACTCTGCCCTTGATATTCCTTAACTTATGGAGGATTGACTGTAGCGACAGGAACTGCAGGCAGTATCGCTCCTTCATCTTCTGTCTCCCATTTGGCACTGAACTGGAAGCTGAGGCGAATCACTGAACGTAACAGTCTTCTTCCTAGTGACTTCTGATTTCAACAACTGATTGGTGTCTCACTCTGCCCTTGATATTCCTTAACTTATGGAGGATTGGCTGTAGCGACAGGAACTGCAGGCAGTATCGCTCCTTCATCTTCTTCTCCCATTTGGCACTGAACTGGAAGCTGAGGCGAATCACTGAACGTAACAGTCTTCTTCCTAGTGACTTCTGATTTCAACAACTGATTGGTGTCTCACTCTGCCCTTGATATTCCTTAACTTATGGAGGATTGACTGTAGCGACAGGAACTGCAGGCAGTATCGCTCCTTCATCTTCTTCTCCCGTTTGGCACTGAACTGGAAGCTGTGGCGAATCACTGAACGTAACAGTCTTCTTCCTAGTGACTTCTGATTTCAACAACTGATTGGTGTCTCACTCTGCCCTTGATATTCCTTAACTTATGGAGGATTGGCTGTAGCGACAGGAACTGCAGGCAGTATCGCTCCTTCATCTTCTTCTCCCATTTGGCACTGAACTGGAAGCTGAGGCGAATCACTGAACGTAACAGTCTTCTTCCTAGTGACTTCTGATTTCAACAACTGATTGCTGTCTCACTCTGCCCTTGATATTCCTTAACTTATGGAGGATTGGCTGTAGCGACAGGAACTGCAGGCAGTATCGCTCCTTCATCTTCTTCTCCCATTTGGCACTGAACTGGAAGCTGAGGCGAATCACTGAACGTAACAGTCTTCTTCCTAGTGACTTCTGATTTCAACAACTGATTGCTGTCTCACTCTGCCCTTGATATTCCTTAACTTATGGAGGATTGGCTGTAGCGACAGGAACTGCAGGCAGTATCGCTCCTTCATCTTCTTCTCCCATTTGGCACTGAACTGGAAGCTGTGGCGAATCACTGAACGTAACAGTCTTCTTCCTAGTGACTTCTGATTTCAACAACTGATTGGTGTCTCACTCTGCCCTTGATATTCCTTAAGTTATGGAGGATTGGCTGTAGCGACAGGAACTGCAGGCAGTATCGCTCCTTCATCTTCTTCTCCCATTTGGCACTGAACTGGAAGCTGTGGCGAATCACTGAACGTAACAGTCTTCTTCCTAGTGACTTCTGATTTCAACAACTGATTGGTGTCTCACTCTGCCCTTGATATTCCTTAACTTATGGAGGATTGGCTGTAGCGACAGGAACTGCAGGCAGTATCGCTCCTTCATCTTCTTCTCCCATTTGGCACTGAACTGGAAGCTGTGGCGAATCACTGAACGTAACAGTCTTCTTCCTAGTGACTTCTGATTTCAACAACTGATTGCTGTCTCACTCTGCCCTTGATATTCCTTAACTTATGGAGGATTGGCTGTAGGGACAGGAACTGCAGGCAGTATCGCTCCTTCATCTTCTTCTCCCGTTTGGCACTGAACTGGAAGCTGTGGCGAATCACTGAACGTAACAGTCTTCTTCCTAGTGACTTCTGATTTCAACAACTGATTTGTTTTCAGTTTTGAAGGTTAAAATAAAAGTTCTCCAAAATCGAAATTTCCACTCGTGTTTTACGTTTCAGATCTTTCTGAACAATTTTGGTTTCATGTCTGTCTGTCTGTGTGTCTGTCATGAAATCCTTGTAACCAGCATACCTATACGAAGTCATTGTACGGTGGC
This sequence comes from Apolygus lucorum, assembly GCA_009739505.2. Classification (NCBI taxonomy): domain Eukaryota; kingdom Metazoa; phylum Arthropoda; class Insecta; order Hemiptera; family Miridae; genus Apolygus; species Apolygus lucorum. Next base: position 5,382,833 of record CM019175.2, read on the forward strand.
GCTAGGGCTTTTCCAGGGGTTTTCAGAAAAAAAAGAAATTCCCTGAGTTTTCCAGTAGAGTAAAATTCCCCGAGTATTCCCTGTTTTCCAGGCCGCTGGTCACCCTGCCCTAAACCTCGTAAAGTATCGTTATCTTTTCATTTTACCGTGTGTTTTTTGCTATCTGTTGTTGGTCTCATTCGACTCAAACTATTTTTATGAAATTCAAATGAAGAGTACGAGTAGGTACGTACGAGTAAACCAGTATTTCTCGCTTTTCAATTTGACAAATTTCCGCAGTTGATGATGTTTATTATGAAACGAAGTGTCGCCAAGTGAGGGGGGAAGTGTACCTCACGTCGAGTGTTTGACTTCCTGTGTCAAGTATTTCTTTTTTTCTCTCGCATTTTTTTTATTCAACGCCTCTTCAAGAGGGGAACTTTGTAAGGCGAGGTCGAAATAAGCTTCTAACGAGGACTTGAACGTCGGAGATTCGTTACTGCAATGAGCGAGAAACCCCATTCGTCAAACTAGAATTAATGAGCGCATATTCAACAGATTTAACGGTCGTGATAAAGTTTTAAAAAAACTCCTGCCAAGTGGGTGTGGCACGTAGCTTCCTCGTATCCATAACCGGATTGTATAGATGCTCCGATGCATAGTAGTTAATCTCAAAACATCAAACACTAAGTACCTTCATAGGGGACCATCTACACGCCAATCTGATCAATCCTAGATATAAAGGTATTGTTTTTCCATCAATTTCAGATAGTTGAGTTTTAGAATCGAATGAGACCACGCGGAGCCATGTAGGACCAACCGTTCGCTCCCTACGAGAATTTTGGGTTAAAATCAGAAACACGAGTGTGAGTCGCTAAAGAGGCCTAATCTCCGTTCAAATTTCAGCTGACCGAAATGCGATCGATGTTTTTCTTCGTGTTGGTTGGTGGTAGCAATGGCAAAGCCGTGTTCTTTGCTGGCGAGTGATCTATTTAGAAAAAAATGAACCTTTGTGTAATAATTTGCAGCGTTTTTTTTTATTCATCAAGGAGATCAATTTTGGGTTTTTCAAACGATGTAATCAGATTTGAATTTTCATGAAAATTTGGCGAATTTTAGCCAGTTTACTGAGATAAGGTCGAAAACACGAAACAAATCTTAACAGTGACTAACTCGAAAACGAAGCCGCTAAAAAAATTATGACAGGATAAATACCAGACTCGTGGATTTGTGGAATTTTGGTGGAGTCCATTACGATTCCATAGTTGAACTTCTTCAGGCAGAGTTCAACATCCAGACTCTTGAACGAATATTTGTACAGGAATGTGACCTTCAATTTTAGCTGTCCAGACACTCTCCACCCAAAATTGCATGCTGCCGGCGATGAGCCTTGAACCCACGACCCCGCAGAAGTCGGTCCAAAGTCCACCGCTAAACAACGTAGCCGCACAGTTTTTCTGGGGTTGTGCGGGTTGCCGTGTAGATGGTCCCTTATAAAAATCATCACCCCTCTGCTGCGCTTTTGCAAATGTATCACGTTTGGAAGTTATGTAAGTAACTTCCACATTTGCCATCCAATTTCGGTGAAATTTTCAGAGATTATGCGGATTGAGTTGTAGGTGGTCCCCTACGAAAGTGACAGTAGCCTCATGGGCAAACGTAAAATCCTTGTAACAGCAATAACACCTGCACGTCTTCATGATACCAAAACTGCATTCCCTCGCAACCCGGACTTCCACATTTCCCCTCACTCAATTCAATTTTGTACCCATTTCTATGTTCGCCAACATCATCAAAAGTGCCAGCCTGTCATAGCTATAATATCATGACCCCAAGAACTCATCTTCTATGTCACCATGCGTACAAGAAATTACCCGTGGCTGCAGCCAGGTCAGTTAACTGGGAAGCAGAAGAAGAAGAAGAAGAGACAAAACATCGTTCCCCACCAAATTACAAATAGATGTAGGAAACTCGTGCAACATCTATCCACTAATGATCTTTCAATGAATGATTGAACTAACTACAGCCTTGCTGAGAAACTAAGTAACTACCAATTACTGCCCATTCGTCTCCCTCACCTCCTAAGGTAGCGCTGAGAAACCTACTCAATAATTTCGCTTCTTCAGAAGGTAAACTTTGTATATGCGGAACAGTTTGAGAACAATTTGGCAATTTTCGTTGCTAATAGGGTTGCCTGAAATCAAAATGTCTTCGAGCATTTCGCCTTATAAGCTCTACCAAGCATTGTTCTGATTTCGATGGAATGTCCATGACTATACTCTTGCCTTTATTTAAAGAGCTCTGGACCGCGGGTTCCAAAACCCCTTCCCTGCCAAGAGGTGGCAACGTTGCAAGGTGCTCACCTTGGGGTCTCAACTCACAACCCTTCGCGGTCAAAACCCATCATCCCTCTTCCTTCTTCCTCTTCTATCAACATACAATTTAATTATTTATCGTTCGGTGAACATTTTTTGTAATTTAAATTCGTAACGTACTAATTATTCTGATGAAAATGAGTCCAAATTTCCTGTAATTCGGCGAAGAGGGTGTAATTCGTTTGGGTGGATTGGCCAGGAGAGGGCTGCTGAGTTTTAATCGTACCTGCCTCTAGTTTATACTCGATATGTTCAATTTTTCTCGCTGATCACGATTTTGGTGATGGGATGATCGAAATAATTTGTGAATCAAGTGTGCATTTGCAGAAGAGGGTAAACTGTTGGGGGGTTGGGGGAGTTCACGGGCGGAGGGGTCGCGCAGGTATACCTCGACCTTCCGCTGGGGCTCGGATTCTTGCAGCGATGCCGAACCTTCGGGGCCTTCAAAAATCCCAGAGCTCTTTAAATAAAGGCAAGAGTATAGAAAATCTCTTTCCATTGCAATTGATATTTCTACTGGGCAGTCTATTGCAATGAGAGTCTAGCCCCAACAATCCTTGCGGGTTTCAGCGCTACCTCCTGTCACTTTAACGAACTATCATTCCTGATTACCATAACTACCATTCTAAAGATTGTTGTCTCGTAATCGTTTTCGTTTCTCATATTCGTTTTCGTTTTTCTTATTGTTTTCTCTCTGAACAGGTATGGACGTGAAAATGATGCCAAGTGCCATTTTATGTTGCGAAACGTGCCCAAAGTCATTCAATTTCAAAGCTGATCTCCAAAATCGTCACTGGTTCATGTTACAGAAATATGAGAAACGAAAACGGTTACGAGGCAACAATCTGGATTCACATGGGACGGAAGAAGGCGGAAACGGAAAAGACGGAAAGAAATATCACAATCTGATTGGCTGATTTTCCCCAGTTGAGAATGGTGGCCGCCATCTTGAGGGAACCCGTCGGCGGAAGGAATTTTCGTCGTCCGTATTCCGCCCTTTCCGTGCGCCTGTGCAGTGGTCAGGAATGATAACAGCGAGTGGAGGTTGCACTAGGGTTGGCCAACTGTCGATAGTAGCCAACAATCAACGCGATTGAGGAGTTGAGATAATGTATTCCCAGAATTATTGCAGAATCCCAACTGTGATTTTCTAGAAACATTGTTCAGCTGGCATTCGTAAAAATAAATGAACATGTGGGCAAATTGGAAATTCCAAGAGCAGTATTACTCCTTTGTAGAAAAAAAACCATTGAAAGTATCGATTGTTGGAAAAAACAATGGATTGTTGCGATCAACAATTGGGCACCTTGAGGTTCCACGCTTGCGCTTCATTTGTTTGTTGTGCTGTCCTTTTCTTGCTCGTTTTTTTTTCTTCTTTTTTATAATACAAAATTAATTTCAACGTAAAATTGAACGTCAAATTCAAAACACAGTCAACAGAAGTTACAGATCAGAGAGAGGTTATCTTTTCAGAGGCTTCCAGGAGGAAGGTTATCATTCCGTCCATCGTCCATGTGAACCTTCCGCCAACTCCGGCTACCCCCTCCACTGGTTTTCTCGTCTTTCCATCTTTTCCGATTCCGCCCTCTTCCGTCCCATGTCAATCCAGCTTTAGAATGGTAGTTATGGCAATCAAGAATGGTAGTTCGTTAAAGTGGCGGGAGGTAGCACTGAAACCCGACAAGGGTTGTTGGGGCGAGACTCTCATCTACCAAGCATTGTTCCGATTTCGATGGACTTTCCATGACTAGGAAATCTCTTTCCATCGTAATTAATATTCCTACTGGGCAGTCTTTTGCAACCACCTACAATATTATTTTGTTGTTATTGTGAACTCATTATAATTTTGAAATATTTTATTACTAGGAATTAGAACTAGAAATTTTCTAGGATTGTTCAGATTGGCGTGAAGAAGGTCCCCTATGAAGGTACTTAGAGATTGGTGTTTTGAGATTAGCTACTATGCATCGGATCATCTACATAATCGGGTTGTGGATACGAGGAAGCTACGTGCCACACCCACTTGGCAGACGATTCGATTAGACCGTTGGAAAACTGATATCTTTGCTCAGTTTTTGGTGTTAAGTTACGTGAAAAATCATGCGGAAGTAACACCTCAACATCTAGAAAGAAAATTGAGAAATTTTGCTATTTTGATAAAAATTACATTACGAGTAGGTACATATTTTCACCCCATCAACCCAAAAATAATTTTTTCCTAGCACTTGAATGATGGGACATTTGACGCTCTTCCCAACGGTAGCATTATTTTGACATTTTGTACGGTAAATTAAGGTAGTTACAGTAATTTTAGTGTGATATGGTAAAAGCACGACAAAATCTTGGAATTGAAAAAACTTGGAAAAACGAGGGGTTAAAACAAAATTGCAACGAGACACTTTACACCTTCAATTAGTAGAAGATTCGACCCCAAATGGAGCCTACGTACCAAATTTCATCAAAGTCGGTGAATGCTAAGTGGGAAAAGTGCCGCGGACGGACTGAACATTTTTTATTCGATTTTCGGCTTCTACGTACCTTGAAACGTAAACCAACAAATTTTGAGGTGGAGGTTACATTTTTTTCTTGGTCGATTCCAAAGTTTCATTATTGAAAATAATTAACTAATAGGTCCTTACAGCTACTATGCATCGAATCATCTATGAAATTGGGTTAAAGGTACGAGGAAGCTACGTGCCACACCCACTTGACAGTCGTTTTTTTATGTTGCAGTTCCACAAACAGTGCCGCCGACTCAACTTCCCTTCTTTTCTACCACTCAAGACATCATTCGGGCGTTAGATGGTGAGAAAATGAACACGTTTCGTTCAATACAAACCCGAAAAAAAATTGTGCACAAAACTCGAAACTTGTATTGGAATTTTCCAGACGACCCCTCCATGATGAGACCCGAAATCAGCCCGAAGTGCGAAGCGTTCATCAACGGGAACCCGACCAAAAACACCTTCTACAGCCCGAACTACCCCGACCTCTACACCAACAACACGGATTGCGTCAAAGTCATAGACGGTGAGTAGATTGCGACATAATGGTGTACAATATTCGTTCAGCACGTCTAAATTTGGGTCCTCCGAAAGCCAAATTTCCACTCGAATTTTTGCTTTTCACGGGACTATACGAAATTACTGTCTGGTTTCGATGAAACGGCCAGGGATTTATTTATTTATTTAATTAAGTACGGGCAAGCCCAATTCAATACAATTGTATAATTCAAAATGTTGAACTATCTGCAGATAGTTAAATATAGGAAGTAAGACAAAGAAGGAATTAACGACTAATTGAATTGGCCAGTGGTGAAGGGAACTAAGTGCAAAAAAACGAATTTTTTTTAATTGTTGATTTGGGTTCTCCTCGGCAAGACACATCATGCGGTGGTGAAAAGAACTAAGTTCTCGCTTCAGATTGTCAGATATTCGTCTCCACCACCGAGCGTTTCGTGGAGAAAATAACTAAGTGTGCCCTTCATCACCTGATGACGGGTCTCATCGGGCATGTCCGTTGATCAAAGTACATCGTTTCTCTTCAATAAACAACAAACTTATTATACTAAGCAGTTTCGTGAACTTTTTCACCTCAGTCTGCTTTCTCCTACGTTGAGGTACTGTACGTGTGAGCTCCTAAATATTGTTTTTGTTCGCGGTTTCTCAGCCGAGCGATTCATTTTTTAAAAATGGGTCCCAAACGTATAAGAGATGAAAGTGGACATAAACGTCAAGTAATTAAGAAAAAAAGACTGCAAGGCCTTCAGTACATCAGTTATAGTGGAAAGAGTGTGCCTCCTCAAGTAACTGGACAATATCATAGTTTAGTCACCCAACTTTTTACAAAGATACACGTTTATTTAGCGCCAAGAAGTTGGAGGATGTTGGCAAACTAAGACAGTATGTCCCTGAAGCGTTTAAGCAATTTTATGAGAAAATACTGGCTTGGCCAACTCAGGAACAAGAAGATGTAGAACAAACGTGAAAAAAATATGGAGAAATATTGAGAAAAAATATAAAAAATCGAAATGACAATCTATATACATTATATTCAATAAGTTTACAAAGTTATTCGTTCAAATAAAGATATTTCGTCATATTCGGTCTTAATTTTCTTCATGTCCAGGTAATCAACTGGTGAAAGGCACTAAGTTCCCAAAATTTAACTTTTTTTTTTTTGGTTATCCCCCTCTAAAATTTGCGGCAGTTCAATGCTGTTTGAACATCACTTTTATTGGCCTTCCAAAAGAAAAAAAACTGGGTCAAAATCGAGCGCTTTAGTTAAACTAAGCAGTTTTTTGCTTCTCCTGAAAAAGAGGCGTTTTTGCACTTAGGTCCCTTCACCACTGGACAATTCAATTATAGCACACATGGCAACTAGTGACTTTAAAACTGCGAGGGAGGAGTTAAAAAAGTCAAAATTTGGGTGAAGGCACAGAAAAAGATTAGCAGTGCGTGGTAGATGTTAGAGGGGTCGATTTCGCTGATAATGAGGTATTTCAGTCATTAAAAAAAAAAAAATTTTTTCAAAAGAGTATGGCTCAGGAATAACGGTAATCGGGTCCGTTCGTCGAGAAAATATTTATAAAAAATCAGAGAAGCTAAGAAATTTTGAAGATTTGAATGGTGTGACGTAGCTAGCCAAAACTGTCTTTGAAAAAAGTATCCATGCACAGAGAAGAGATTGGAATGTTCTCACTGTTAGCAGGTTCAAATTGAGGCTCCAGAACGTTGATCTTCCTCTTCTTTTCCGTCATATTTAAAACGAAACAAAGAAAAAGAAATCGTGGGTGATACACTAGCTGAAAATTTGATTAGTCGAAACCACAAACGAAGCGAACAGAAAACAACCGATTACAGATGGCAGACGTAGGTGATGCTAACGATTGAAATGTAAAGTAACGCTATTCGAAATGAGAATCTCTTGGATACTACAAAATACTACTCACACTCGTGTGTGGGGTGTAGTGTGTGTGCGTTCATGGAGGCCCGCCTTTTTTTCAAACGTGTGATCTCTTAATTTCATTTTTCTACCACATGTTATAGTATCATTGGGCTAAAAGTTGGAGAATCTCCATATTTAATATGTTGATTGACACAGGGGCTGCATTGTCGGTGTTGGTTAGTCCAGTGAAGGGCGATAGCTGCACTGAGATAGCTGCAGTTGCCTTAAGGGATGAAATAGCTGCTGTTATCAAATGAGCGATTTGCGCGAAACCTGTTGGAGATATCTGAAATCTCGTTTCGCCGCGAAAAATTTATTCAGGAACTGTCGAAACCCGAAAATGGCCCAAAACTGAGATAGCTGGTGTTGGATTATATAGTTGGATTATATAGGTTTTCAAGGGTGCTGAATACAAATTTGAGGTCAAAAACCTGAATTTCCGACCCACCAAAATACCCCATTGTAGGGGGAAAACGGAACATAGAAGAGAGGAGATGAGCGGGCAGCTTTGCGTTTGGACCCAATTCCACAAAGTTATCCAGAAAACGTGACCTTAAAACCGAATTTTCAAAATTCCTCCATTTTCGCATGCATATAACTCGGCAACGGTTCGGAATTTTGATAAAATGTATAGAGTCAAAGTTGTAGAGAATTCTATCAGCTTCAATTTACTATAGGACATGTTTTATCGAGAAATGCACCGTTTTCGAGATATTCACGAAAAACTCCAAAATGGGACCTTTAAGGACCCCCCTCCCCTCGAGCTCGTGCCCCACCCTCCAGGACTTTAGTATGTTAATAAGGATACCCCCCCCCCCCCTACATCTGTGCCAATTTGGGTTTGGGTTCTATTTTTTTTCTACCTCAGGCCCTTTTTTTAGTCTTCGTTGCCCGGACTATTGATATGACTGACTATATTGTTTATTATTTTAATGGGTTTTACTTTGAAAATTGTCTTCATTCGGTTGTTTCAGCGCCCCCTGGAAACACCTTGAAGCTGGATTTTAGAGACAGATTCGACATCGAACCTTCCCAAGACTGCAGGTACAATTTTTGCTCAATATTTGACGTTTCCGTTTCACCTGAATGTATTATATTAGGTAGATTGGGTTTTATTGGTAATATTCGATTTTAATACATTTCGGTTACATGATTTATTTTATATTTTACAGGTTCGATTCTTTAGAAATTAGGGACGGCCCCAATGGCTACGATAAACTCATTGGTGAGTCCTCCTGAGTATTTCCATTTCGTTCCTCCTCACTACCGGTGGTAGTGAAGCTCTGAATAATTCTGACCTAATAGAACACATTCGGTTTCCCTAATCGACGTTTCCTCTCTGACTTTTAACCTTCATTGACAAAAGTACTCTTTCCTTCCTTATCTATCGTACTGTTTTTTATTTTATTTTATAATTTTTTTTTTTCAGGGGTTTTCTGCGGTAGCGTGTACCCTCCTATTATACAATCAACCGGCAGAAGTCTTTGGCTCAGGTATTTTTTTCCTAATTTCCAGTCATATTTTTTCAAAATTACATCAGGCCGAAATATAAGTATTTAAGTAAGTATTTTTTATACCTTAACTACGAGTAGATTCGTGTAGGAGTGAGATACTAAGTATCTCACTTAGTCTTGATGAATACTAAGTATCTCTCATCAAGTCTTGATGAAAGCACAGAGAGATTCATTACACAAGACGGTAGATCGTTGGAAACATAAGACTCTTGAACTGAACAGGAGAGTTCTTGAATGAATCGTCAGAACGAAATCAGCTGTTCCATAGAGAAGTAATAGTAACGTTGGATCTGCCCGAAGTCGCATGTCGCAGTGACGACCCTTGAATGCACAGAGAGATTCATTACACAAGTAGTCCGGGCAACGAAGACTAAAAAAGGGCCTGAGGTAGAAAAAAATAGAACCCAAACCAAAATTGGCACAGATGTAGGGGGGGGGGGGGGTATCCTTATTAACATACTAAAAGTCCTGGAGGGTGGGGCACGAGCTCGAGGGGAGGGGGGTCACTAAAGGTCCCATTTTGGGGTTTTTCGTAAATATCTCGAAAACGGTGCATTTTTCGATAAAGCATGTCCTATAGTAAATTAAAGCTTATAAAATTATCTACAACTTTGATTTTATACGTTTTATCGGAATTCCGAACCGTTACCGAGTTTTATGCATCCAAAAATGGAGGAATTTTGAAAATTCGGTTTTTAGGTCACGTTTTCTGGATAATTTTGTTGAATTTCGTCGAAACGGTTGATCTGAGAAAAAATGTCTCTTAGAAAAAGTTGTAGAGCATTGAATTTCCTTGAAGAATATGTGGTTTATTGCCAATTTATCATTTACCAATCAAAAATTACGCCAATTTCAAAATTTTGCCAATTTGTGTCATTTTGGTTTATTATTTCTAATAATAAGCCTATGTGATCGTATCGCAAAAAATTTTTATAACCCCCCCTCAAACTTTGTCACTTTACGTTTCAAGGTGCGTAGAATCCAAATTTGCCAAATTTGCCAAATGTCCGTCCGCCGTCCGCCGTTCGCCGTCCGGGCCATAAAAGGCCTTAGAATCGGTCTAAAAAACCCGATCTTTCGCACATAGACTCCATTTGGGGTCTAGTTGGTCCTAACGTCGAACTATTCCGATCGCTTAATTCGTATAGAAGTTATGGGCAAATAACCGGCCAAAAAAGAGGTTTTTGCTTAAATATGCGTGGGGTGACATTTTCCAAGTATTTTTCTTCATGTTGGATGGTTGGTGGCTTTATAGACGATTGTATAGAAAAATAATAAACCATTAAAAACCAATAAACCATAAAAATAATAAACGTACGATAAATCAGAAACACGAGTGTGAATCGCAAAAGAGGTCTAATCTCCGTGGCTTTATAGACGATTATATAGAAAAATAATAAACCATTAAAATAATAATAATAAATAATAAAATAATAAACCATAAAAATAATAATCGTGCGATAAATCAGAAACACGAGTGTGAATCGCAAAAGAGGCCTAATCTCCGTTCAAATTAAAGCTGACCGAAATGCCATCGATGTTTCTCTTCATGTTGGATGGTCGGTGGCTTTATAGACGATTATATAGAAAAATAATAAACCATTGTGTAATAATTTGCAGCGTTTTTACTCAAATGTTGCCATTCCCCTTTTTATGTGCCCTCGAACTTCAATCGTCCTTCTTTTTGTCATCTGTCGTCATTTAATGCTATATATACCACGAATTAACAACTCAGAATTACATATCAACAGACCAGGGGGGGGGGGGGGTATATGAAAATATGATGTAGAAAAAAACGAAAAAGTTTTTTTATTAATTAAGTATTAAAGTAAGGTACCTATTTACAAAATAACATGATCGTTAGGTAAGGTTAAAGTACATCAAAAATCGTCTTCTTCTTCACTCATGGAGGTTGCTTCAGTGGGGGCGGCGCTGATGCCATGGCACCCTCCACAGGCGACCGAGCAGGCAATGCCTGTTTTCCGACAACCGCAGCGAGTTCCACATCCGGTTGTGCACCGACAAAACATGGAATTCAGAACTTCTTCTTGTGCCACTGGGGCGTTGGTGGTCACTGGAGGGAGTCCATCCTCCTGCATGGCCCATCCGAAGCTAGTTGGTGGTAAACTGTTACCCAGCCACTGTTGGACCAGCAAAGAAATACCAAAATATTTGTTAGCAAAGAATTAATACAGTAAGGAAGTGAGTTATTGGTATATAAGATGCAGTGAATGATCTACCTGTAGATAAACACGTAGGGAGTGCTGTAGTGCTGATGCTTTGGTTGGTGGCAGGGGCGTCAAATCGGGGTTTGGCCTGACGGAGGCTTTCAGGAGGGCCTGGTGTCGCAGTTGGTTGAGGTTATTGAGTTGGGGAGGAGCCTTGAACATATTGAGTAAGAGGACTTCGCCAGCTCTCTCAATCTCTTGTGGTGTAGAGGAGGGGTTGTAAAAACAAGGAGCAACTTCACCTATGACGCGTTGTCAGTGCAGGTTTTTACAGCTGTCATTTTGCTCTTCCCATAAATTGCTGATAAAATGGTGGTTGTCTCTTGAAAATTTATATCGGCTGAGACAACCACCATCACCATCTGACAGGAGCACTTCCTTGCCAACGACAAAAACAAGTCAAGACTCATTGAGTTCTTAAAAAGGAGGATGTCAGCATCCAACATCCTAACGATGGTTGCCCCAGGGGATGCAGACACAATGATTGCCAAGTGTGGAAAATAGAGCAGCTGAAAACGTGAGGCTAACTGTGATTGGGAAAGATATAGACCTGATAGTGCTACTAGTAGCCTTGACACCCCCCAATCAAGGACAACTATTCTTCATAAAGCCAGGCCGAGGGAATGTCCCCTCAAAGGTATATTGTATTCACAGGCTGCAGCAGCTCCCATTTGCTCACGATATCCTCCTCCTTCACTGTTTCTGAGGCTGTCATACAACATCAGCAATTTATGGGAAGAGCAAAATGACAGCTGTAAAAACCTGCACTGACAACGCGTCTTAGGTGAAGTTGCTCCTTGTTTTTACAACCCCTCCTCTACACCACAAGAGATTGAGAGAGCTGGCGAAGTCCTCTTACTCAATATGTTCAAGGCTCCTCCCCAACTCAATAACCTCAACCAACTGCGACACCAGGCCCTCCTGAAAGCCTCCGTCAGGCCAACCCCGATTTGACGCCCCTGCCACCAACCAAAGCATCAGCACTACAGCACTCCCTACGTGTTTATCTACAGGTAGATCATTCATTGCATCTTATATACCAATAACTCACTTCCTTACTGTATTAATTCTTTGCTAACAAATATTTTGGTATTTCTTTGCTGGTCCAACAGTGGCTGGGTAACAGTTTACCACCAACTAGCTTCGGATGGGCCATGCAGGAGGATGGACTCCCTCCAGTGACCACCAACGCCCCAGTGGCACAAGAAGAAGTTCTGAATTCCATGTTTTGTCGGTGCACAACCGGATGTGGAACTCGCTGCGGTTGTCGGAAAACAGGCATTGCCTGCTCGGTCGCCTGTGGAGGGTGCCATGGCACCAGCGCCGCCCCCACTGAAGCAACCTCCATGAGTGAAGAAGAAGACGATTTTTGATGTACTTTAACCTTACCTAACGATCATGTTATTTTGTAAATAGGTACCTTACTTTAATACTTAATTAATAAAAAAACTTTTTCGTTTTTTTCTACATCATATTTTCATATACCCCCCCCCCCTGGTCTGTTGATATGTAATTCTGAGTTGTTAATTCGTGGTATATATAGCATTAAATGACGACAGATGACAAAAAGAAGGACGATTGAAGTTCGAGGGCACATAAAAAGGGGAATGGCAACATTTGAGTGAAAATGACACAAATTGGCAAAATTTTGAAATTGGCGTAATTTTTGATTGGTAAATGATAAATTGGCAATAAACCACATATTCTTCAAGGAAATTTAATGCTCTACAACTTTTTCTAAGAGACATTTTTTCTCAGATCAACCGTTTCGACGAAATTCAACAAAGTTATCCAGAAAACGTGACCTAAAAACCGAATTTTCAAAATTCCTCCATTTTTGGATGCATAAAACTCGGTAACGGTTCGGAATTCCGATAAAACGTATAGAATCAAAGTTGTAGATAATTTTATAAGCTTTAATTTACTATAGGACATGCTTATCGAAAAATGCACCGTTTTCGAGATATTTACGAAAAACCCCAAAATGGGACCTTTAGTGACCCCCTCCCCTCGAGCTCGTGCCCCACCCTCCAGGACTTTTAGTGTGTTAATAAGGATACCCACCCCTACATCTGTGCCAATTTTGGTTTGGGTTCTATTTTTTTCTACCTCAAACCCTTCGTTGCCCGGACTAAAGACGGTAGATCGTTGGAAACAGAGGACTCTTGAACGGAACAGGAGAGTTCTTGAATGAATCGTCAGAACGAAATCAGCTGTTCCATAGAGAAGTAATAGTAACGTTGGATCTGCCGAAGTCGCATGTCGAAGTGATGATGATACCTTGACATTGGAGTTTTCGCCGCCTTTAGTTTTCGCCGCGAGTTTAGTGAACATTTTGTTGGGTTTCAAGTCATTTGTGTCGTTATCAGTTAAAATCACGAAGAATCCGTGCAGTCACTAGAAAATGGTTGCTGAAACTGAATCTAACACTGACTGAAATTGAAATAGTTAGTTGTTTATTTGCGACACATTCATTACTTATCTCAATTTACTTACATTTCTAAGTGATCCGACGTTACATCGGTCTCCTTCTAACGTAGGCCAAGGTGGACATTCTCAGTGAGTCCAATGCTTAGTTAACTATACAGGGTGTCACCCTAACTGGTCTGCCATACGGTACCAGTCGATTTTACAACTAATTTGCAACAAAAAATGTCTCTTAGCAATTTTTTTTAAACCCTTCGTTTTCGAGTTATTTTAACTTTAAACTTTTTTTTACGTAATTTTGGAAACTTTGCATTTTTTCAATCGCAAATTGAACTACGAGGATCAACATTTTTTCAAGATGCAAGAACAGTGAAAACTGCGCCAGAATCTCAGATTTCCAATGGTATAATCAAAACATATTTTACAACCGAATTTAGGGGAGAAATTCGTGTTTGAACGCGGAAAAACGTGCATTTGTTCAACGAAATCGGCGCTCCGCCTAGTCGATCTGAGGGGTCGGAGGATGAGAGTGGGTGGGCGGGCGCCCCAGTAGACCGCGAGGCCTCCGGAAACAGGAGGCCAGAGCGCTGATTTCGTTGAAAAAATGCACGTTTTTCCGCGTTCAAACACGAATTTCTCCCCTAAATTTGGTTGTAGAATATGTTTTGATTATACCATTGGAAAGCTGAGATTGTGGCGCAGTTTTCACTGCTCTTGAATTTTGAAAAAGTATGGGTTCTCGTAGTTCAATTCGAGATTGAAAAAATGCAAGGTTTCCAAAATTACGTAAAATTCATGTCTCAAACCTTGACTCAAAAAAAGTTAAGGCATCTATCCAATAGGAAATTTAATGCTCTTTCCAACGGTATCCTCAAATTGTAATTTACACAGCTAATTAACGGAGTTATGACCGATTTAATGACACAAGGTCAAAATCACGAAAAAAAAAGTTTAAAGTTGAAATAACTCGAAAACGAAGGGTTTAAAAAAAAATTGCTTATGGACATTTTTTGTTGCAAATTAGTTGTAAAATCGACTGGTACCGTATGGCAGACCAGTTAGGCTTACACCCTGTATATCAGTATTTTCTCCGATATTTTAATGAAAATCTGAATCTGTCAGTATGCCCATCACGCGCGATTTTTTCAGATGAGTCTTCAGTTCAGTATGACCATCATGAGAGAATTTTGGTTTATTATTTTCAATAATGAACCGTTGGAATCAACCAAGAAAAATTTCTTGGTACTTTTCCGTTATTTCCCCCCCCCCCCAGTCTGTCTTCAACAGGCCCGCCCGGTGTTTCAAGGCATTCTTACTTACAATACATATTTACGTCGAATTCGTCACAATTTCAAGCTGTGGGAAGAAATTATAATATTTTAAAAAAGAAGGGAAAAAAAGAATTACCGAGTCTTTAGAAGTTGCCAATGTCGGTGAGGATTTGTTGAAAAAAATTGCCGTGGTTGTGGTTTGATTGCCACCACATAAATTCGCACAAATAGGTATCGAGTAATGAATTAGCTGTTTGGCATTGTCTTTGTCCTTTGTGAAGGGATGTTTGTAAACCAACTGATTCATCGGGAAGGTATTGGACCCAAGCTAGCGCGCAGCGCCCGTGGTCAATGACTACCCCTTGTTTTTCCAAGAATGGGGAATTCGCCTCAAATTTTTTTTAATTTTTTTTTTCGAAAGAGGGTTCATTGATATGAAAAAAAACCGTAGTGTGCTGCTCGAAAAAGCATCAAAAAAATTTAGAGAATTTAAGGAAGATGAAAATGTTAAATGTAGCGGCAATCTGTTTATGGGGCAGCCACGTTGAAACGTCACGAGTCTTTGAACCAATCAGGATTCCGTTGCTCCATGAGACCCCTTCTCACTGGGGTTATCCGCGGGAAAGGTTATGTAAACAAAGAATCAACGGTTGATTATCAACGTGAGTTCGTGCATTAGTCCTGATTTGTCTTTATTTCAAGTGAAAAAGTCTTCTCTTTACTCCCTCAAACTGAGCGTACATTAATTTATTAAAATGTGAAAAGGAATCATTACTGGTGCCTAGAAACAAAGGGCGGGCGTGAAAAAGTAGCGAAACTGACTGGGGGGGTATAACGGAAAAGTACCAATTTTTTTTAACACCCCCTCAAAATTTGTTGGTTTACGTTTCAAGGTACGTAGAATCCAAAAATCGAATAAAAATTTGGCCTTCCGTCCGCCGTACGCGGCAATTTCCCCACTTAGAATTGACCGATTTTGATGAAATTCGGTATGTAGGCTCCTTTTGGAGTCTAGTTGTGCCCCGAAGATTTTGGTTGATGTAGGTCACTTCTAAGGGTTGAAAAATGAGGTTTGAAATTTTAAAAACGCCCTAACTCGGAAAATTTTGATATAAAGGTATTATTTTTCCTTCAATTTAAGATTCTATAGAATTTTTAGAGTTTTTTGAGACCACGCGGAGCCCTGTAGGACAAACCGTTCGCTCCCTACGAGAATTTAAGGGTTGGTACGATAAACAAGAAACACGAGTGTGAATCGCAAAAGAGGCCTAATTTCCGTTAAAATTTTAGCTGAACAACATGCGATCGATGTTTTTCTTCATGTTGGATGGTTGGTGGCTTAGCAGACGAGTGATCTATTTAGAAAAATAATAAACCAATGTGTAATAATTTGCAGCTACAGTTTTAGTTTTACGAAGATGTAGTAAAGACACCAAAAAACCGTGGTACCCAATCCTCGTGAACTCTTCTGTTGATGAAACTGTTCAAATACCTACTTAATTTTATAATGATATCATTTCAGGTTCAAATCAGATGAAAACATTGAGTCTAGAGGGTTCAAAGGAGTTTATGAGTTCGTCCCGAAGTCTGGTAAGTCTCTCCTTTCTACTATAAATAAATAATTAGTGTATTTCATGAATTTATATTTGTATTTTTAATATAAAATAACCATCGGACTCAATTAGGGCTCCAGCTGGGCTGATGAGACCCATCGTTTTCACCATCATCTCCATTTTATTAGGGACTAGCTGAAAAGCCTACTAAAAGTAGGCAAAAACGATTTCTCCGACTCTCCCCACCACCCACCCCCTCCGACTCCTCCCGCCCCAACCCCTCCGACTCCTCCCGCCCCCAACTTCTGCCGTCTCCGATTCCGCCGACTCTCCCCACCACCCCTCCAACCATTCCGACTCCTCCACTCACTCCTCCCGCCCCCAACTCCTCTAGGTCCTTCCTAGATGATGGAGTACAGCAGGTTATCATAGAGAGCTGGAGATGGTGGTACTGTTTGCAGATTGAAAGAATGCGGATGGCTTGGTAAGGTGTCCATGAGTATTACAGTCTCAAAAACATCGTCCTTCTACCTGCCATTCAAGCCAGGGAAAATGAGACCGAGGGTTGTTGATTCCTGACGGATGAGGGAGTGAAAGGGTTGGTTTATTTCGGGTCAGGTCTACCAGGGCTTTGGTGTTTGACCTAAAAGCAGTGGTTCCCAATTCTATACAGTGTATCTACAATTGAGAAGGGCCAAACTGCAAAAATCGACAGTACAACTAATTTGTTTATGAAAATGTCTCATAAATTTTGTTAACCATTTGTTTTTCCAATTTTTTTCAATCTCAACATTTTTTTTCGTGTTTTTGACCCTGTCACTAAAATTACCACAACTACCTCAATTTACCGTAGAAATGTAAAAATAAGGGCATTGTGGGAAGGGGCGTAAAATTCAATCAATTATCCACTATCATTATCATTTATCTACCTCATCTACGGCATTTCTACGTCATTGACTCGAGTATGCTCTATGCCCGGATTACGAAAGGGGTGAGATATGGAGGCTCGGCCCTTTCCCTAGCCCGACTCTCCAGGCTACCTAAGATTTTGGAACAGGTAGTCGTCTATGTTAGCAGGTATACCCCTCGGGAAATTGGCCAGCCGCATTCTTTCAATCTGCTAACAGTACATCATCTTTGTTTAGTTTGTTGAAGAAAATGATGATCTCTGGATATGATAAATATCGATACAAAATATCGATACTTTTATAACGATACCCATCCCTAGTTTTTTGACACCGCTTCACTTGTTTCGGCATTATCTTCTACGGTAATTGTTTTCTCTTGGGTACTCCTGGTGTTAAACGTTATTCTAGGGCCCTACTATAGAATTTGACTTGAAATTCCAAAATCTAAAATCGAGGCAAATTCCCTGTTGAAGTAACGAAATTTGATTTGAGTTGATTTCTGTTCATTTCAGGCACCGAAGTTCCGGAAAAGCTGTGTCGAAAGGAACTGGGAGGGATCGAAGGTTACGTCAACAAGTCGGACATCGATCAGGAGTTTCTAGACCGAAGTTCGGAATTCGGGATGCCCCTCGAGTGCATGTGGACCATAACGGTAGAAGAAGGTTGGAAGGTAATTTCGTTTATAATTGAGGAAATTATAAACTGATTGAGAAAATTATAAATTGGAAATATCCCCCGAAAAAAATGAAATAATTTGATAAAATTAGGAATATCCCTAAATATCCCTACAACACAACAGCAATATGGCGGACCCGTGCCACTGTTGACTAAATAAGCTTACACTCTTACTTTCGAAAAATCTTCAACTTTCGAGGTTTCTTCAACTTTTGAGGTTTTCTACTTAACTTTTCACGCCGAATCGAATGGCGACACTATCAATCCACTAAGACTGATAAAAGCTGATATTTTGAGAAAATTTAGGCGAAATTTCGTAAATTGATAATCGTCCACATTTGAATGATGATTTCTTATAGAAAAAGTCGGGCTGATTCCGAATATACCAAATATACTTATAATTAGGAGGGTAAAACACAAATAGACGTTTTTATCGCCATTTTGGTCCAATTTTGAGCCGATTTTCACCAATTTACGGTGTTTTGAAGGTAGTCGAGTTGGGTATCGTTTTCTACGTAACTTTTCACGCCGAATCGAATGGTGACACTATCAATCCACTTAGACTGATAAAAGCTGATATTTTGAGAAAATTTAGGCGAAATTTTGTAAATTGATAATCGTCCACATTTGAATGATGATTTCTTACAGAAAAAGTCGGGCTGATTCCGAATATATCAAATATACTTATAATTAGGAGGGTAAAACACAAATAGACGTTTTTATCGCCATTTTGGTTCAATTTTGAGCCGATTTTCACCAATTTACGGTGTTTTGAAGGTAGTCGAGTTGGGTATCGTTTTCTACGTAACTTTTCACGCCGAATCGAATGGTGACACTATTAATCCATTTAGACTGATAAAAGCTGATATTTCTAGACAATTATAAGCGAAATTCATTGTCGAAGTGTTCCCTTGTAGAAATCTCTCAGTAATAACAACGGAAATTAATTAATCGATTTTTTTTAATTCTTCGACAGATCCAATTGCAGTTCAACAAATTCGCTCTCGAAGTCCCGAACGACTGCGAATCGAATTTCGTGGATATTTTCCCGGAGAAAACCGACCTTCCTTCGAGGTGAGTGATTTTTCAGCGACATCCAGAGGGATTTTTCAGCGTTAAAATTAATTTTTGAATAAAGTTCCTGTACTAAGTACCGATGTATGATTATTGTGTAGAGAATGAAGATTAAATTAATATTAGTTTACGGGATGCTTAATGGTTATTCTCATTCGCAGGTTATTCAATTTCTGCGGCTCCATAGCCGACATGGTGCTCAGTCCAGACAACATTCTCAAAATAAGGTGAATACTGATATCTTCATTGGTTGATGAATGAAGCAACGCAACGAACTTGATCGTTTTCTAGCTCGATTAAATCTGGTCGTAAAAGTTGTCCGAAATTCCGGACTAACGAACACGTCTTGTTTGTTTTTATGAACATTTTGGCGAAAACTTTTTGCCTCAATTTTAGATTCTGGAATTTCAAGTCAAATTCTATAATAGGGCCCTAGAATAACGTTTAACACCGGAAATAGCCAAGGAAAAAAAAAATTACCGCAGAAGAAAATGCCTAAAAAGCGAAGCCTCCGTCAAAAAACACTGCAAAAATCGAGAAATATCGTTCACGTCAAACGAAAAAAACGCTGCAAATTATTACACAATGGTTTATTATTTTTATATAGATCACTCGTCTGCAAAGC
The DNA here is from genome assembly GCA_009739505.2 of Apolygus lucorum. NCBI lineage: Eukaryota > Metazoa > Arthropoda > Insecta > Hemiptera > Miridae > Apolygus > Apolygus lucorum. The sequence goes on from CM019175.2 coordinate 5,402,409, forward strand.
CACCAACCATCCAACTTGAAGAAAAACATCGATCGTATTTCGGCCAGCTATAATTTGAACGGAGATTAGGCCTCTTTTGCGATTCACACTCGTGTTTCTGATTTATCGTACGTAAACCCCTTAAATTCGCGTAGCGAGCGAACGGTTTGTCCTACAGAGCTCCGCGTGGTCTCAAAAAATTCTAAAAATTCTATAGAATCCTTAATTGAAGGAAAAACAATACCTTCATATCAAAATTTTATGAGTTAGGGAATTTCAAAATTCATTTTGGAACCCTTAGAAGTGACCTACATCAACCAAAATCTTCGGGGCACAACTAGACCCCAAATGGAGCCTACATATTTTATCAAAATCGGTCAATGCTAAGTGGCAAAAGTGCTGCGTACGGCGGAGGGCGAGGGACGGCCAAATTTTTATTCGATTTTTGGATTCTACGTACCTTGAAACGTAAACCATCAAATTTTGAGGGGGTGTTAAAAAAAAAAATTTTCTTGGTCGATTCCAATGGTTCAGTATTGAAAATAATAAACCAAAAAATGACGCGAAAAGTGACCGGATTCACATACTGAGCGCTCTGGCGTAGAACTCCAGATAGTACCGCAGAACGACACCACCATACGATACCAGCACGATACCACCGATATATCGGATTATCGATACCGATATTTGTATCGATACTTTTGATGCAAAACTCAAACCTATACAGGGTGTCTACAAAACAGTTGTAAGGAATTCAAGGGGTCGATTCTACAACTAATTTCCAACAAAAAGTGTCTCATAGAATTTTTTTTTAAACGCCTCTTTAACCGACTTTTTTCACTTTCAAGTTTTTTTTTTCGTGTTTTCGACCTTACACCATTAAAACGGCCATAACTCTCTTAAATTACACTCAAAAATTAAAAATAAGGATACCGTTGGAAAGAGCGTCAAATTTCCTATCTCCCTGATACCAAATAACAAATTTTCAGTTGAATTACAGGGGAATAAAGCAACCTAAAAAGTGAACTTAGTAAATTTTCGAAAAATTCCCGTTTTTCAACGCCTAAAATCTCCAAATATTACCAGGTAAAGTTCGGTTGCCGGAAAGCCTAAAAACTGCGCCAGAATCTCAGCTTTCCAACGGTATAATCAAAACATATTTTACAACCGAATTTAGGGGAGAATTTTGTGTTTGAACGCGGAAAAACGTGCATTTTTTCAACGAAATCAGCGCTCTGTCCTCCTGTTTCCGGAGGCCTCGCGGTCACTGCGGCGCCGTCCCACCCACTCTCATCGTCCGACCCCTCAAGATCGACTAGGCGGAGCGCCGATTTCGTTGAACAAATGCACGTTTTTCCACGTTCAAACACAAAATTCTCCCCTAAATTCGGTTGTAAAATATGTTTCGATTATACCGTTGGAAAGCTGAGATTCTGGCGCAGTTTTTAGGCTTTCCGGCAACAGAACTTTACCTGGTAATATTTGGAGATTTTAGGCGTTGAAAAACGGGAATTTTTCGAAAATTTACTAAGTTCACTTTTTAGGTTGCTTTATTCCCCTGTAATTCAACTGAAAATTTGTTATTTGGTATCAGGGAGATAGGAAATTTGACGCTCTTTCCAACGGTATCCTTATTTTTAATTTTTGAGTGTAATTTAAGAGAGTTATGGCCGTTTTAATGGTGTAAGGTCGAAAACACGAAAAAAAACTTGAAAGTGAAAAAAGATGGTTAAAGAGGCGTTAAAAAAAAATTCTATGAGACACTTTTTGTTGGAAATTAGTTGTAGAATCGACCCCTTGAATTCCTTACAACTGTTTTGTAGACACCCTGTATATTGGTATCGATACTTTTGTCTAGAATATCGGAGGTACTTATCGATACTTTCTTGACAATATTATCGAAAATTTTGAAAAAAATTGCAAAAATTGGTGAAAAAATACCAAATAAGTAACTAGATAATAATACCATATATTGTCTGCGACAGAATAACACTCAAAATAGGCTCAGAATAGTATCAATTGGAACGATGTATCGCCACGATAGCCTCAGAATAGCATCAATATCCAATGTGAGTTTGGAAGGATAAACCCTATTTTTCCGAACCGATTTAAGGAGTTAAACCCGTTTTCCCGAACTCACAAGAAGAGGGAGGCAAAATATTAATCGTGATGGCGACATCAGTCACGTGCGAACGGTTTTTTTCGAATAATAAACAGCATTTTTTGTATTGTAACTGATTTATTACTCGATCCTTTCGATTTCTAGTGGTCGGAAAACATCATTTCATTGAACAGAGATTTCTAGCAAATAAGAATTGGAATTGAAATAAAATGGAATGATTATTCATTTTTATTAAATTTTAAATTATTGGCTTTTATTACATTTTTAATTGCCATTGACTTTTATTACATTTTAAATTATTTAAAAATGTTCAATTTCTCCCTTGCGAGGGAAAAACATTAAATCATGTTTAATGTTTTTCCCTCGCAAAAGAGAAATTAGATTGCCGATCACACAGCTGATCAGTGACCACTCATGCGCCTTCAGCATTCTCCATTGACCCTGCCTCTCAAATTTCAGCTTCCTGCGTTCAACAGGAGAGAAAATGGCCTTGGAGCTCACTCAGCTGATCAGTGACCATCTTGGTACAACTAGACCCCAAATGGAGCCGATATAACGTGGTAACTAAGAAATCGGTCCGTGGTAACTAAGAAAAAAAACGTTGCAGATTTGCGTGTTGGAATTCACAGAACGACCCCCAGCCCTAAAACATTAAACATGTTAATATATATTGCCTCTTCTCAATTAATAGGGTTTTTATTTGGATTGAAAAATCATCGGTGGGTTAATTTGAAATATCGGGTATCGACACTTTGAGCTGATACTATCGAAGTATCGATATTTTATAATATCGGTATCGAAAAGATATCGGGTATCGATACTTCCTGAGAAATATCGTATCGAAAGGAGTATCGATACTTTGGAGTATCGTGCCGTCCCTAACAACAGGGAGAGTTCTAAACGCCCTCCTAAGTTCTCAGCGCGACCACAAGAAACGATTCAGTCAAATGACCACTCAAATAATTGATTCAAATAACGAAGTTAACTTAATATGGAAACTAAATAAGAGAGGATGAAGACTAATCATGCTTGAAAACATAAAAGTAGAATCGGATTGTAAAAGGAGTGAGTAAAATTTCTTGTTTTGTTCACTTGCATGTCCGGGTTTTTTCTCTTTCCTCAGCCTCTCATTTTCATTTCCAGAGGTAGCGCCACCTCTGAGGGGCACAGCTCCTTCTAGGTTCGTTTGGACAGTCTGTCCAGAACCAGTTCGGGATCGAACTAGTCGGAGACAGAACTGACTGGGGAGGGGATGAGAACCGTTCAGAACTCCCTAGCTGTCCATATGCGTTTAGAACCAATTCAGAACTACAACTGACACTGACAGTTCTTCGACGCGACAGTTAACCCATTCAGTGCGGGTGTGGTAATATTACTACAGCTGGGGTTTCGCGCTGTGCGGGTGTGGTAATATTACCACGCTGCTCTCTTTAGACCCTGAACCCTTATCATTGCTCTGTAGAGGGGGGTACCCGCGTTTCTTTGTCCCGTGCAGTGGTTTTTACCTTCAGTATGAATCATGCAGCAGTTCTGAACACTTCGTTGGCGGATAGCGTGTTTTTGAGCCAGGAAAATCTAAGTCAATTTTATCTATTGCAATAAAAATTGTAAGTAATGCTGATGTGCAATAATGTATACAATGTTTACCATTATGTGGTGTATTATATTCAACATTACAGAAATAAATAATATCTGGTATGAAGTGTCCAACTGCGTTCGTGTACTCACTCATTTTGATTTTCAATTTTCGCCTCTATTTGGCCGGAATGCTAACCCACAACACTTCGCTCTGCTGTTAGCATTCCGGCCAAACCTGACGTGCGGGTGTGGTAATATCACCACCTGCGCCAAAAATGGTTCAAATGAACTGATATTGAGTGTTTTTATCCATAACCACCATTATAACAATTTTTAAAAAGTGCTATGCGACGTGTCACAAAAACTCAACTTCAGGATGGGAGGTTGTTCCTCCTTTTGAGACCCGCGCTGAATGGGTTAAAATGAAAAAAGAACAAGTCAACAAACTTAACTTTCTGCTGATTTCTTGTCAACATCAAATCAGGATAATGCAGGATTTTTTTTTTTTTCGCATTTACTTTGTTGCATTTTAATCAATCATCTATCAAAAAAGTACATAATTATACTGGTTTGCCGTCAGGTTCCTAGCGCTGCCGCGCGGCATGAAAAGTAACTTCGAAGCCCTCTACACGGCCTTCAGGGACAAACCCAAGTCCGCCGCAGGTAGGTACAGTCCCTTCTAAAACAAACATTCACGAACATAAACACACAACAGGTTTGTTCCAGCAGGGCCAACCGCGGTTAGCCCAAAAACCACAGCCTTATAGATCGCAGTTGTGTGACCATCACCGTGGTTCAACCACTGCTGGAACACTCAACAGCTAGTTGGTCGAAAATCGCGTTACTTCTGAGTATGTGTGACTTCAGGTTTCCATACCTGCTTCTCGTCGCATAGGATGCATAATGAATAAAATACCTTTTCCCAAAAATAGAAGACACCTTTCTACTCAATAAAAACATCAAATTTCTAGCTGATTGATGTTTTTATTGAGTAGAAAGGTGTTACTTCATGCTCACTACCATATCCACGAATAATGCGTTGGTATTTTATGTACGAAAAACGAAGGTTTTCTTCGAAAAATCCACTTTCTAGCACTCAGAATTATTCGGAAGTATCACCATTGGATTCAGCGTGAAAAATTACATGGGAAATGATACTAAACTCGTCAAGTCATCTTGAGATCGAGAGTGACCATACACCGCGATTTTTTGTAAAACACACGTTTTCTTGCATTCAAACTAGATTTACTCTTCCAATTTTAATTTAAAAAAGAAAAATTGATATACCGTTGGAAAGCTGACAATTTAGGCATATTTTTTCTGAAGAGCGCCCATCGAAATGGACAGGCGTTCAAAGTGAAAACTTCAATTTAAAAAGAGTCATATTACGAAAAAAATTTGAAGTTTGCTTTTTGACTTGATTTTTTAGAAATGGTTTAATTCCAAAAGATTTTGGTTTTACACTAGGCAGCTTGGAAATTTAACGCTCTTCCCAACGATATCCTTACATTTGAATTTATTTGGTAAATAATAGGAATTATGGCAATTTTAATGACGTCAAGTCGAAAACGCGAAAAAAAACTTCGAAGTGAAAAAAAGGCATTTTGAGTGAGTTAAGAAAAAATTGCCGAGAGACATTTTTTGTAGCAAATTAGTTGTACAATCGATTCTTGAAGTTTGGTCCATCCAAATGGTAGTCACCCTGTATGATGTTATAGAAAAGTCACAATTTTAATGCAAATTTATCTTCACGAGGGCGTAAAGAGATTTCAAGGTTTCCTTTGTGAGAGCGAGAAATTTGAGGACATTGGGCTGGTTGAAGCTTCACACGTTTGTGAAAAAAGTTCTTCCAACAAAAGGGTGAAAAAATCTATTACTTAACACATCTACTGTCCAATTTGTACTCATCTCTGATGACTATAAACTCTCAACCAAAACACCTTGGGAGGTCCTTCCACTGCGGAGCTCGTTTTGAAAAGAGAAGGTTAAGGTAGAGGTTTCTTTAGTGTGAGGTTTCCAATCTTGACCGCTCTCGACCGCATTCCTCAAAGCGGTCGGGTTCGGGTCGACCGCGGTCGAGTTGCTGGAACAGTGGTTCAACCACAAAGTTGGGCAGATTGTCCTGCTGGAACAGTGGTTAGTCGTAATGCGCATGCGCCGGTCGACTGCGGTCGACCACGGTCGCCTTGCTGGAACAAACCTAACATTGACGAGTTCGAGGTTATGATTTTGAGTTATCAGTAGGTACCCGCACTCAAGGATTCTCATTGGTTTCACAGGTTGTGACTTGGGAGAGTACGATTGTGAAGATGCAACGTGCATCTCCGAAGAGCTCAAATGCAACGGAAGGATCAACTGTCGCTTCCGATCCGACGAAGATCCCTCCCGATGTACGGTAAGAATAATTCATCTCTTAGATACTGTAATGTTTGCGTGTTGGTGAGTGAAGGAGACAACCGTCTCGCTGCGGCTGACGCAATTTCTTTAGTGCTGAAGGTTTAGTGGTGACCTACAACGAATTGAATTTAGTAATTTATAAATCTGACTTCAATAATATAATATATTATTATATTATTTAAATTTGCATATTATGCAAAATGGCCGGAAATATTTGAGAGAGAAGATATATTTTTGTAACGCAATTTGAAAATTAGAACTGAAGACTTTTTGAATCTTGAATCTTGAAACTTGACTTTTGACTGACTGACACTGACTGACGACGAAATTTCTTGAATTCAAAAACAGTAACCAAAAATCCAACAGGTGTAAAAACACAAAAATAAACTGTAGTAGTGGAGTCCCCCTCCAGAAAAAACGACTTTTTTGCGACGGGCAGCAGGAGTACACGGCTGAGATCTGGTGTCATCAGCACTTATAGATATCTCCGAACTTTCACCCAAAGTAAATGCTGGCTTGAGGCGGTAGACCGATATGGCTGTGTCTTTGCCGTTGGTGCGAACACGGAAAATCTTCTCACTGCGTTCCAGTACAAGGTATGGGAGTAATCTCTAGAATTTTGTCAGCCATGGTAGCTAATTTGTTTAATTTGTCGTTACTGCAAGTTAGAATGGCTTGTGCCTGAGTCGGCAATCGTTGAAGCCATAACGATTTTAAAATTGCGTCACTTACTCTACCGGCAGACAGGTCTCTCATTTCTCTTAGTAGTTGGCTTGGTCGTCTATCTCCTAGCTCCAGTTCACTCAATAACTTCCGTAGTTGTTTTTCTTCGGAGTCAGTGAATCGCTCTTCCAGTCTAGCGCGGAGCTCTGCGTACATATTGGTTGCGGGAGGATTCAGGATCACATCGCTAACCTGGGAAAGTACATCACTGGAGATGGCGCCAACAAGAGTATGATATTTTGATAAGTCACTGGTAATACCTGCATTGAAGAATGAGGAATTTCACCATGTCGGAATTTCCTATTTTTGACCCCAAAATCGGATTCAGCACCTCGAAAAACCCCCCAAGGCAAACTTTCAGCCCGAACTTCCTAATTTACGAATAAACAAAACAATGTAGAAAATACGAATGTTTAAAAAAACCGGAAAAATGACGTCATGCTGGAATAGTTCATTTATGGCCGCTTGAAGCGCTGGGATCGAGAAATACATAGTCCCCAGATGCAAAATTTCACGAAACAGTAAAGTTCGAAATCGAAAAACTGAAGAAAAAAAATAGAAAAAACAAGATGGGGAAAATTAGGTTTCCCCTGTTTTTGTTTGATAACTTTTCTCTTAGAAAACACGATTTCGTCGTCCCAATGGGCAACACTGGGAGGAGACGGCGATCCGAACAGCCCAATCAGCGAGCGTTCCCGCTTCACGTCTGTTTTCCCGGTTAGTTTTGAAATTAAAAATTTTGATTGTCTCCCAAAAATAACAGGAGACTTATTTTACGATATCAGCCCGATTTTCATCTATCCCACACCATTAACTATTCAGGAAAAATGCAAACAGAATTCGGTGAAATTCCTCATTGTTATGAGCCATGATGCAAAATTTTGATCACGTCGGGGTCACCACTTGAAGGTTTAGTGGTGACCTACAACGAATTGAATTTAGTAATTTATAAATCTGACTCTAATAATATATGCAAAATGGCCGGAAATATTTGAGAGAGAAAATATATTTTTGTAACGCAATTTGAAAATTAGAACTGAAAACTTTTTGAATCTTGAATCTTGAAACTTGATTTTTGACTGACTGACACTGACTGACGACGAAATTTCTTGAATTCAAAAACAGTAACCAAAAATCCAACAGGTGTAAAAACACAAAAATAAACTGTAGTAACAGCTACAGTGCCTACTCAACGGAGAGATGGTCCCTAGCCCTAACTTTATGCACTGTCACCCCGGCGTCTTTCGACCTACCGTTTGGTGGAGTGCATGGAGATAGGCTCGTTGTAGTCTCCGGTGTTAGTTAAGAAAGACCGTTAATCAACAGGATATTTACCTAATGAACCTAGTTGATGGGAGGAGAGCTTCTAAGGTAGATTGGCTGCAGAGGTCCGCGGTGTTGAGACCGAACTGGTGTCTCTGCAGTTACTCTAGCTTGAAGTGACAGAGGTGAGGTTGATGAGAAAGAACAAATCGGCAGAGTGGAGTCGACTGCATGATGGAGCATACCTGAATGAAGTGACCTACATCAACCAAAATCTTCGGGGCACAAGCAGACTCCAAATGGAGCCTACATACCAAATTTCATCAAAATCGGTCAATGCTAAGTGGGGAAAGTGCCGCGTACGGCGGACAGACGGCCAAATTAGCGAATTTTCAAGAAAAATGAAGCTATTGCAATGGCCTCAAAATTTTTAGGATGGACTTTTTCGAAAAATGTGTACATTGAAATCCGTTTTGGAACATTCTGAAACAATCCCTGAAGTTTTTCCAAAAATCAAATGTGTGTGTGTGTGTGTGTTATTCCGCACGATATCTTGAGTAATTATGTAGACTTTTTTTTTACTTTTCGCCAAAATGTTCGTAACAACAAACGATAGGTTAAGTTCGTTAACCAGCAATTTTGAACAATCCAAAGTGGTCCAAAATTCAAAAAAGTCCAAAAAATGGGGTTTTTCCGTTTTTTGTAGTTATTACCTTCAAAACCGTGGTAATATATGGTATATTCGGATTCAGCACAAAATATCTGATAAAAATGCGTCTTTCAAAAATGAAAATTGTCCAAACTTAAGAAAACTATGTATTTATTTATATACTAGCTGAAAAGCCTACTAAAAGCAGGCAAGGACGATTCCTCCGACTCTCCTCCCGCCACCCACTCCCTCCGACTCCTCCCGCCCCCAACCCCTCCAGCCCCCGACTCCTCCCGCCCCCAACCCCTCCAGCCACCGACTCCGACTCCTCCCGCCCCCAACCCCTCCAGCCTCCGACTCCTCTCGCCTTCGACTTCTCCCGCCTCCGACTCCTCTCGCCCCAACATGAGTTTGTGGAGACGAGTAGTACGTGAATATGGACTCCTAACATCTTCAAAACATACCCAGTGCATACAGTATGTTGGTATGGTATACTGAAAATTGATAAAAACCAACAATAGCCGTGTGGGTACTCTATGAGTTTGTGGAGACGAGTAGAACGTGAATATGGACTCCTAAGATCTTCAAAGCATACCCAGTGCATACAGTATGTTGGTATGGTGGTAGGTTTACTGAAAATCTAAAGAAACCAAGAATCGTGTAAAAAAAGAACTTTCTAAAAGAAATTGCAACACCATTGTTCCTTTTCTTAACCATACCTTCAACTGAAAGATTTCTTTGAAAATTCATGCTGCATGAATGGACTTTTGTATTCGATTTTCGGATTTTACGTACCTTGAAACGTAAACCAACAAATTTTGAGGGGGGTTAACTTATTTTTTTTTTTTTTTTTTTGTTCGATTCCAAAGGTTCATTATTGATATAATAAACCAAAAGTATCGATACAAATATCGGTATCAATACCAAAAAAGTATCGATACTCTGACTTATTGGTTGCATCGTACGGTCATCGTACCTAATCGTATCGTATCGTATTACTTTCAGACGAAAGAAGGAGTGCTGGACACGATTCTCAACACGGAGCACATGATAATCATTCTAGTCGTTTTCTTCCTCATTCTCACTGGAATGTGCTTCGCCTTCCTTTTCAACTGTTTCCGAAAACTCGTCAGGGACCACAGGATCATTCAGGTACCTTCTCCATTCTACTCACCATCAAACAGTTACAAAGCAAATGACGACCACTCGAGACGTATGAGATGCATCTTTTGGGGTCTCAGTCGGTCGCAGTTCGATCATCGTCCTGGGTTAGTATTTCTTTCAAGAACCGGCTCTCAAAGTCTAAAAGTTTTTCACGGATTTTCGAAATTCATTAGTGCATCAATGCACTGAGTACTAATGATGAGCACTAATGATTTCAAAAATCCTTGAAAATTTCAAATTTAGGTTGCTACAATTTTGAAACTTTGAGCAATGTTTCTCGAGAGAAAGACTAACCTTGATTGAGGAACGAACGGTGACTGACTGAGACCCCCTTGAAGGTTGGCGCTGATTGGGGACAGCGGTGTGGTTACGGTCGTTGGGGCGTCGTTGTTTGGCTGTGGACTTTGGACCGACCTCTGCGGGTAACGTGGTTTCAAGGCTCATTGCCAGCAGCGTGCGTTTTTCGTCGGTTAGGGCTCTCATCGCCTCCATCGTCCCAACCCAGAGCGGTGAGGCCAATGGGAAGTCATGAGCGAAATCATCAGAACAAATTCTGATCTTCCCTTTGGACGACAGCTGATGACGTCTGCGACGCCAGGAATGGCAGTCAGACGAAAATCCAACCTGAAATGGTCATTTATTTTACTTAATTTTTTTTACTTTACTTGGTGCTGAATGATTTCGTTATATTTTTTAAAATTCAACAGGAACATATGAGACGATCCAGAGAGGCGAGGCTCCACGAAGAAGGGAAATTAGCAACGGTGTTTCCAAAGAGGGAGTGCTACGTGCCGTCAGCTGAATCCCTCAGCTGCGCTGATCACTTGAGTAAGTACCTTCGTTCTCATCTAGAAGTCTTTAGATGGGTGGGTGGATGGAACCTTCATTATTCCAGATCCAGAGATCACTCGCGGAGATCAATGCTGCCAAAAGAAGTATGAAGTTGACGCCATTAGAGGGTGCAGCAGCCCATTCTTCTTCTTCTTGTGGTGCCTTCTCCGCAAACGAAGGTTGGCGATCACTTCACCGAATCTGTCCCTATCTCTGGCCAACTGGAACAGATCTGCTGCTCCCTGAACCCCAGTCCACTGGCGAATGTTGAGGAGCCAGGAAGCTCGCTTTCGTCCCACGCCTCTTCTTCCGGAAATCTTCCCCATCATGATGGATTGCAGCAGCTGGTACTTTGGGTTACGCATGATATGCCCCAGGTAGGCGACCTTCCGGATCTTCACAGTGTGCAACAACTCCCGGGTCAAACCATTAGACTGCAAGATGAAGTCATTGCGCAGCCTGGCGGTCCAAGGAATCTTGAGCATCCTGCAGATAAGCCACATCTCAAAGGCTTCTAGCCGGTTCATATCTGCCGCCTTCAGAGTCCAAGACTCCACGCCATAGAGGACAATGGAGAAAATGTAGCATTGAACCATCCGTCACCGCAAGGCAAAGCTCAAATCCCGACTGGACAAAACCCGTTTCATGTTATTGAAGGCCCAGCGTGCCACCTCAATACGGGTCCTCAGCTCGTCCCTCAAAGCCCATTCCTCCATCAACCATTGACCCAAATACTTGAAACGGGCCACTTGTTCAATATGCTGGGCCCCCACAACCAAGGCGCACGGCTTCCGACCTGTCTTTGATACTGACATGGCCTTCGTCTTGCCAACATTAAGTCTCAGGCCATACCTCTCGCACGCCTGCACCACCAGATCCAGGATAGACTGCAACCCCGCAGCAGTATGAGCAAGGAGCACCGTATCATCTGCGTACTGGAGGTTGGAGATAGGGATACCATTGACGTGATAGGGATACCATTGACGCAGCCCATTCAGCGAAATCGAATAAAGGTGATTGGGGCAACTATTACTTGGCTTGGGATATGGCATGGCAAACCAGCCACGGATCTGATTCAGGCTGGTTACCCACTGTTCATCCTAGCGTGGATGACGGGTGTAATAAAGTAAGCTGGGAATTAACCTTTCGGAACAAGGCTTTATTCGGCAAGAAACGCACATTACGAAATGATATCGGAAATTGATATGAACTTCAGATGATACGAACATATGTTAAATAATAATTAGTTGATGGAGATGAGAACAATTAGATAGGTAATAATACTACATTCTTCCCCTCTTAGGTTCAAGATGTAGTCCTTTAGGTATCCAGGGGGTTTGTGTTCACGATTACTCCTCCTGAGTTCACGAGAAGGAACCTCTTGAGTGGATGAAGGGGATCGGGGTTGAATTGGTAAGTCTACCACAGGATCTTCTGTACCCAATGGTAGATGGGGTTCTTCAATAAGCGGCGTCTCTTCTGCTTGTTCTCCAGCAGGAGCCAAGTGCCTCGTCGAAACGGTGTTTCTCGACCGTCAGGTAGCCGGACATGGGCATAATCAGCATTTGCTTCCAATAAGTCTACTTCTTCTACAGCTGGGTCGAACTTGCTTCGCCTTTGAAATCTCCTGAGCAGTACTGTTCCTGGTTGAAGAGGCCATATGGGTAGAGAGGTGCCACTAGATGATCGCCGTGGATGTTGAAACATACGTTCGTGAGGAGTAGTGTTGGTTGTTGTACATAAAAGGAACCGTATGCTGTGTAGTGCATCATTGAGGACCAATTCCCAGTCTTTTGATTCTAGGTCATTCGATCTCAATGCCAGATTTACTGTGTCCCAAATGATCTTGTTGTACCGTTCGCATTGTCCATTTCCACGTGGGTTGTAGGGTGTGGTGCGACTGGTGGCCACTCCTCTTGCGTGCAAGAAGGTCTTCAATTCTTCTGACATGAAGGAAGCACCTTGATCACTGTGGATATATGCTGGGAGTCCGAATAAAGAGAACAAACTTGTCAAGTGTCGACGGATTGTAGCAGCTGAAATGTCTGAGCATGGAAAGGCGAATGGAAATCTACTGAACACATCAATAATTGTAAGTATGTAGCGGTTCTTATTAGAAGAGGGGAGTGGCCCTTTAAAGTCTAGGTTCAACCTTTCCCAGGGCGAGGTTGCCTTGACGAGATGTGCCTGTTCTTTTAAGTGGAAGCGTGGTTTGACTTCTGCGCACACTTTACAGGAGGAAGTCATCGTTCTGATTTCTTCAAGGGAAAAGGGTAAGTTTTTGGACCTTACCCAATGGTACCTTTATTCGGGAAAGTGTTCTTTTACTGACGTACATTTACTGACGGGAAGAAGTGGAGATGAGGTCTTGACACTGCAAAGGTCATTTCACTGCTAGGTACTGATAGGACTGGAGGAGGCCCAGTTAAGAAGGCCAAGAGGGGGGATTGTAGTCTCATTTCCCCACTCATTACGTAATTTTTACGTAGTCTATCTCTCTAGGGTTAATAGGGTATTTCGGTGGGTCGGAAATTCAGGTTTTTTTACCTCAAATTTGGATTCAGCACCCTTGAAAACCTATATACTCCAACTTTTAGCCCAATGATACTATAACAAGTGGTAGAAAAATTAATTAAAGAGATCACACGTTTGAAAAAGGCGGGCCGCTATAAATGCACACACACTAGGCAAGGACTACGCCGCGGACTACGCCGCGCGCCTGTGTGAGTACTATTTTGTAGTATCCAAGAGGTCTTTCAAGGGTTTCTGTGCATGGATACTTTTTTCAAAGACAGTTGGCCAGCTACGTCACACCATTCAAATCTTCAACTTTCCTTAGCTTCTCTGACTTTTTAAAAACATTTTCTCGACGAACAGACCCGATTACCGTTATTCCTGAGCCATACCCTTTTGAAAAAAAAAAATTAAAAAAATTGACTGAAATACCCCATTCTCAACTAGAAGTCTTGATAACCTGCAAGACCGTCCTCGGGTAGTTCAAACCTGGTTACAGCGGTATTTCCCCCCTCTGCTTCGTATTATGTTCAGAACAGTGACCGCAGAAATGAGGCGTGCACGTTCAAACCTGTTCCTGACATACCTTTTGTTAGGCCTAGTGATAATGTACATGCACTGTTGATTTGTTTAGAACAATAATACTGCTTCTGCAACACTCATGCAAAGAAAGCTTTTTTTCCCAGTTTTTTGTTCGCCGATCTCACGCCATTTTGTCGCATTTTACGTTTCAAAGCGAGAAAGAACCCCGATTTGAAACTATATTTTTCTCATATACACGACGTTTTTCCGCAGGTAAGCCCGAGTCTTCAGAGTTAGAAGTGGAGATGAAAGACTCGATCGCTCAGACGCACGAGTCGGTCTTCACGAGGTCGTCGGAAGGTGAAGACGAGGACTTGGCGCCGATCAGCAGAGTCGACTTCTCCACATTCGGTCAGTTGATTCTCAAATTGTTGTCAAATCAAGCTGGTTGGTCTCATTCGATTCAACGTCGGATATTATGTAGGAAATGACTCTCTTTAGGCCTAAATAGGGTAGATCTCTCATAGATTACAACAATTGAACCAAAAACCCTCATGAATTGGTCTCATTCGATTCAACGTCAAAAATTATGTAGGAAATTACCTTCTCTAGGCTTAATTAGGGTAGATCTCTCACAGATTTCCACAATTGAACCAAAAACACTCCTGAATTGGTCTCATTCGATTCTACGTCAAACATTATGTAGGAAATGACTCTCTCTAGGCCTAAATAGGGTAGATCTCTCATAGATTACAACAATTGAACCAAAAACTCTCATGAATTGGTCTCATTCGATTCAACGTCAAAAATTATGTAGGAAATTACCTTCTCTAGGCTTAATTAGGGTAGATCTCTCATAGATTTCCACAATTGAACCAAAAACACTCCTGAATTGGTCTCATTCGATTCTACGTCAAACATTATGTAGGAAATGACTCTCTCTAGGCCTAAATAGGGTAGATCTCTCATAGATTACAACAATTGAAACAAAAACTCTCATGAATTGGTCTCATTCGATTCAACGTCAAAAATTATGTAGGAAATTACCTTCTCTTGGCCTAAATAGAGTAGATCTCTCAAAGATTTCAACAATTTGACCAAGAATACTCCAGAATTGGTCTCATTCGATTCAACGTCAAACATTATGTAGGAAATTACCTTCTCTTGGCCTAAATAGAGTAGATCTCTCCAAAATGTCCACAATTGAACCAAAAACACTCCTGAATTGGTCTCATTCGGTTCAGCCTCAACCATTATGTAGAAAATGACTCTCTCTAGGCTTAATTAGGATAGATCTCTCATAGATTTCCACCATTGAACCAAAAACACTCCTGAATTGGTTTCATTCGATTCAGCGTCAAACATTATGTAGGAAACGACTCTCTCTATGCTTGAATAGGGTAGACCTCTCAAAGATTTCAACAATTTGACCAAGAATACTCCTGAATTGGTCTCATTCGATTCAACGTCGGAAATTATGTAGAAAACGACTCATGGGTCTTCGAAATGTCAAAGAAGTTTGAATACGCTGCCAAAAAAATCTGATGGCACCAAGATTTGAAATCTGGGGATTTCAACAGAAAATGTATCCTAGCAATTTAGATTTAACCCCATGTTTTCCAATTTTTTTTCTATTCCAAAATTTTTTCGAGTTTGGAAAAAAACAACCTGTATTACCCCCATTACAGGCTCCTAGGCCTAAGTACAGTAGATTTCCCTAAGATCTCCACAATTAATAAGAGCACCACTGAAATGGTCTCATTCGATTCAACGTCAAAAATTATGTAAAGCGACCCTTGACTCTGCCAATTTCTAGGTCTAAATACGTTTCCAATGAACGATGAAGAGCTCTAAACTGGCCCCTATTGATCTGTGGTTGGGAAACGAGCTGTTTAAAATGAAATGGTGATGTTCGACAGGTTTGGGGGTGAGGAGAAACGACGAGCCGCGTGCGCTGAGTATGGACAGCACCAAGTCGGCACCCGATGTCATCATCACGTGGAATCACAGGTAAGAGGGTCGACGTAAAGAGTGACTGATCCACCTGTATATCACACAAGGTGTAAGTTTGATCATCCCCTTTTGACATTTTATGTCTTTACTATGGCACATAAATGAAAAATCGTCACGCACCGCGGGGAGCGTCTTTTTTTTTTTTTCGGCAGGTAGGTGAGAAAATCTTTAAGATCCACAGGTGGAGTTGGATCTCGTAAGATACCCTGAAGGATCCGCGACTTCAAGGTTATGTGGGATTCAAACCCACTAAAAAAACACCTCCTTTTCTCCCACGTTGGATGATCAGCCTGGAACTGTTTAACACATTACTTCAGGCTGAGTCCTGGGGCACTTCATCAGTTCTGGATGGCGGGACAGACCAGGTGTTCCCTTCTCTGTCTCTCTCGTTCTAACCATGTCTTCCTTGTCAGGATACTCTCTGCATACGCTGCCCCAAGACTCCAGCTCCTCTCACCTTCCAGCATCTTGCTGACGACAGCTTCTGGTGTTGGAATTTGGGGAGTTAATCCCAGCTCTGCCAGCAGCTGGCTTCTTTCAGCCGCCCATTTGGTGCATTTGAAAAAGGTGTGCAGCGCATCATCATCTTCTCTCTTCTGACAGTGCGGACATGTTGGGATAGTTACCTTTCCCATTTTATGTAGATAGGCATAAAACAGTCCAAGAAACATATCCTGTGAAGAATTGTGTGAGGAAAAAGTTCAATTCTCCATGCTTCCTGTCCGTCCATTTCTGGATGTTTGGCACTAGCCGTGCGGTCCACCGTCCTCTATATTCTCTTGTCCATATCTCTTGCCAGCTTACCATCGTGCAATCTCTTTCTTCCTTGGCTATGCGGGACCTGTCTCCTTCATTCCTTCTGTCGAAAATTCTTTTTCTCTCTGAGGCCATCAGCTGGATCGGTATGACACTGGTAAGCACAAAGATAGCGGGTTCTGACACTGTTTGGTATGCACAGGCGATTCGTAGAGCTCCTCTTCGCTGTACAGCTATCAGTCTCTGTCGGAGATACGCCACGCTCAGTGCATCCGCCCACACCTCCGCTCCATACAAGAGAATTGACTCCACCACTGTCATCATCAAGCGTCTCTTGCATGGTCTAGGGCCATTCATGTTTCTCATAAGGTGACAAAGAGCTGCCGATTTTTGTGCAGCCCTGTCTGCAGTCCTTTTTAAATGTTCACCAAAAGTGATTTTTGTGTCCAACATGACTCCTAGATATCTGGCTGCTGGTTTAGTTGTTATTTCAGTGTTTCTGATCAGCATTGGGGAGCGTCTTGCGGGGAGCGTTATGAGGGGAGCATTACGCGCAGGGGAAAGAGCCACAAAATGTCTCTCCTGGTTACGTACTTGTACGAAAGCTGTAGCCACCAATCGGGAGGAGCAGTGGGCGGGAGGAGCAAGGGGTGGGAGGAGCAGGGGGCGGGAGGTTTGATTGATTTTGGTTTGCCTTGAGCAATGGCTTCGGAGCTCACTCAGCTGATCAGTGATGTGAGGAGTGAAGAAGATCTCCTCGAATGCTGGAGACGCCTGGAAGAGCACTTCCATTCAATAGGATTGAAAATGGCTTTGGAGCTCAATCAGCTGAACAGTGATCTGAGGAGTGAAGAAGATCTCCTCGAATGCTGAAGACGCCTGGAAGAGCACTTCCATTCAATAGGATTGAAAATGGCTTTGGAGCTCACTCAGCTGAACAGTGATCTGAGGAGTGAAGAAGATCTCCTCGAATGCTGGAGACGCCTGGAAGAGCACTTCCATTCAATAGGATTGAAAATGGCTTTGGAGCTCACTCAGCTGATCAGTGATCTCCTCGAATGCTGGAGACGCCTGGAAGAGCACTTCCATTCAATAGGATTGAAAATGGCTTTGGAGCTCACTCAGCTGAACAGTGATCTGAGGAGTGAAGAAGATCTCCTCGAATGCTGGAGACGCCTGGAAGAGCACTTCCATTCAATAGGATTGAAAATGGCTTTGGAGCTCACTCAGCTGATCAGTGATGTGAGGAGTGAAGAAGATCTCCTCGAATGCTGGAGACGCCTGGAAGAGCACTTCCATTCAATAGGATTGAAAATGGCTTCGGAGCTCACTCAGCTGATCAGTGATCTGAGGAGTGAAGAAGATCTCCTCGAATGCTGGAGACGCCTGGAAGAGCACTTCCATTCAATAGGATTGAAAATGGCTTTGGAGCTCACTCAGCTGATCAGTGATCTGAGGAGTGAAGAATATCTCCTCGAATGCTGGAGACGCCTGGAAGAGCACTTCCATTCAATAGGATTGAAAATGGCTTTGGAGCTCACTCAGCTGATCAGTGATCTGAGGAGTGAAGAAGATCTCCTCGAATGCTGGAGACGCCTGGAAGAGCACTTCCATCCAATAGGATTGAAAATGGCTTTGGAGCTCACTCAGCTGATCAGTGATCTGAGGAGTGAAGAAGATCTCCTCGAATGCTGGAGACGCCTGGAAGAGCACTTCCATCCAATAGGATTGAAAATGGCTTCGGAGCTCACTCAGCTGATCAGTGATCTGAAGAGTGAAAAAGACTTTGAGCAATTTTGCATTTGCATTTCCAGTGGTCTCTATCATTGAAGACCGCCTTCAAAGGCATTTCAAAGTTTTGTTGTTCTATCATAGGTTCAGTGATTTTCAGAGCCGTTCCACCTTCATCTTTGAGGTTTTACTTATTCTCTATGGGGTTTTTTACCGATGGGCCAGCCATAAGAGCACTTGGAAAACGGGGTAAGGGTGAGTTTTCGGCTGCTGCTCCAGTCGGGAGCTTGGCAAGTAATTTCGATGGCAAAATTCGAGGATTTCGCATGTGGTAACTATGGCTCTGCGATGGATACCCTCGCATGTAGGTTTCAGGGGAAATGAGAGGGCTGGCGCTCTGGCCGAAGAAGGCTCTCAAATGTCCAGGGCCGTCGGATAAACCAGTCTTGTTGCGGCCGGAACACTTATTAAAGAGGCCGTGACTGACAAGCAATGCCAGGTCCACGTACTGAGGGCTGAAGCAAGACAGGCCTCCCAACTGAATGCTGCTGAAGGCTGCCATCAGTCAGTCATGGCGTTTTGATTAAACACTGGCCACGATTACCCGAACGCCCACCTCCAATGCATCCAATTGAGGGATGACCCGTCGTGTTCCCTCTGGTAATCGACAACGACCTTGACAAGTAGCCGTCTTTTGACTACCTTCGACTCGAGATCATCAGACAAAACTTTGCTACAGGCGAGACTAAATGGTCGAAAATAACAAAAATTGCATAGCCATGCTCGCCCATGTCAGATAAATCTCAGCTGGTACTCCAACCAGTTCCTGTGAGATCGCCCAAGTTAAGGCCAACCAGGGCTGGAGATTATCTGGATTGGTGAACACTGGAGCGCGCCATCGCAGGTTTGATCTTTTTTCGAGTGCCGGCTCTACTTCAGCGGGTGAGGCAATGAGTAGCCATGAATGAAATCATCAGAAACAATTCTGATCTTTCCTTTCGAGGATTTTAGTTTTTTGCAATACTCTATTGCTCAGCCAAAACAACGTTATAATCACGCTTTCAATCTTCTAAGTGCAAATTACTCCATCGTTTCTACAAAACAATATTTTTCACCTTTTTTAATTTCTTTTGGCTCTATTTAGACCAGACAGCACGACGCCCTCTAGCCACCGAAGCAAGAGGCACAGGAGACACGACCATCACAGGCATGATCGTGGTTTTGGGCATGACATGATGGATGATTAGCCAGCCATCTTGAAATTCCTCGAAAATTCCTTAAGTTGAACTTTGGTAAATAGTGAGCGTGTTCAAACCTGCCTGTTGCTACTTAACAAGAACTAACGCGTTGAATATTGATTTCCACAATATGACTGCTAGACTGTCTGTATAACCTATATAGATGATGGTGGCCATCTTGAAATTCCTTAAGTTGAACTTTGGTAAATAGTGTGCGTGTTCAATCTTGCCTGTTGCTACTTAACAAGTACTAACTAATTTAACCTATATAGATGATCAGGCGGCCATCTTGAAATTCCTCGAAAATTCCTTAAGTTGAACTTTGGTAAACTGTGAGCGTGTTCAAACTTGCCTGTTGCTACTTAACAAGAAATAACCTGTTGGATATTGATTTTCACAATATAACTGCTAGACTGGGAATAACCTATGTAGATGATCAGGCAGCCATCTTGAAATTCCTTAACTTGAATTTGGTAAATAGTGAGCATGTTAAAACAGGTCTATGTCGATTCCTGTTCCTATTATTTTCTGTTGCAGGTCCACGCTGCTCTGAGATCGGGTGACGGGGTGTCCCCTCCACGGCCGGACTAAGAGCTTCCACCTCACGACCATTCCTGAAGAAGGACGGCCTCCTGTAAATATCAACACGACTTTGTAAAATGTAAATAACCCCCCTCCCCCCATCCCTTTCATT
Organism: Apolygus lucorum; assembly: GCA_009739505.2. Lineage (NCBI taxonomy): Eukaryota > Metazoa > Arthropoda > Insecta > Hemiptera > Miridae > Apolygus > Apolygus lucorum. The sequence continues at coordinate 5,422,583 of CM019175.2, forward strand.
CACTTGCAAATTGAAGCCAAGCAAAATGTCGACTATACGATAGTTGTCAGCCTTGAAAAGAACGATGCTCGAACTATAAAACCTCCAAACTCACCTGATAGGCTGTGGGTATATAAATGGTTTACAGTACACCCTAACTGAACATCGATCTCATGAAGCACCTCAAACAAAACGTCAACATCTAGTTGCAGTCCTAGTTTCAGGGATGATCCAAACAGGTGGTGACACTACGGAGCTCCCCCACTGAGATGTCAAACTAGACTATGCAACAACCAGCAGGTGGTGACGCCACTCACCTGCTGAGATGCCAAACTAGACTATGCAACAACCAGCAGGTGGTGACACCACTCACATGCCGAGATGCCAAACTAGACTATGCAACGACCAGCAGGTGGTGACGCCACTCACATGCCGAGATGCCCAACTAGACTATGCAACGACCAGCAGGTGGTGACGCCACTCACCTGTCGAGATGCCCAACTCCATCACTACATAGCACTTCTCAGCTCCACTCCTCATCAAATCAGCCTGCCCAATCATACTTTCGAGCGTCGTTCATTCAATGCCTCTTCAGAACCAACCCAACTCCTACCCTTTAATCATTTATAAATCAAATACCGGGATTATTACGGTTATAATATAAATTGTACTACATAATTTAACGAATAAATTCGAGTAAACGAAGTAAAACCAATATATTTCAATGTAGGTATATCGTTATTTCGTGAAAGCTCAAAAAGCTGTGGACCGTCGTTTCTTGTTCTTGTTTATTAATTTTTTTGGTGTTTGTACATCCCGGAAAAAAATTTCTATGTGAAATTGTTGTGTTAGGATAAGTAAGATGAAATTGTTGTGTTAGGCTATTGAAGATGAACTCGTAGGTTTTCAGGTGGGTTATTGTTTCGGGGAAAACGAGAAAGTTTGAAGATGGCTTTAGTCTCCCCGGGTGACGCGGTGAAGGTCTGCGCCGCGTCTTTGAGGTCCATTCAGTGTGGATTCTTCTGGATTGGAGTCTTCACCTGGATTGGAATCTTACCTTCAAAATGGGTGAGATTACTGACGTCAAGGGAAAAAAACGCCGCAAATATTACACTATAGGTGTGTCAGTCAGGAGTGAACGTATTGTAAGAACACGTAACAATGAGTTAACAAAAACAATCTATTTTTCCACTTCAAGTTCCAAAACTCAACAACCAGATTTTATAAATCAAAACAATAAGTCTCTAACAAAAACATATGGATTTTGTGTGGGTTTACCACACTATCCCTCCCCTGATTTCAGTGGCCCATCCTCAAACCGTACTTCCGCCCGTGTTAGTCTGTCCGCATGTAGGAGTCTCGTCCGTTTGCCCATTTTAACCAGAAATAAGACGTCTTCTTGCTTTTTACCACCCATGGACCTGTCCATTGTGGTTGAAGTTTTGGACAACGGCCTCTGAATCTCTTTGGGTCATGCACCCAAACCCAGTCTCCCTCTTTAAAGGATGGTAATTTTGCTTTGCGGTCATAGTACTCCTGTGCCCTCATCCTGATTCCCATCCTGTTATGCGCAAACTCCCGAATTTTTTCAAGGTTTTCTCGAAGTTGGAGAACATAGCTCGTATTAGGACAAGGCTCGCTTCCTGCTGGAGGTCGAACCAAAGAATCTGGAAGATGTAGATCTCGTCCAAATAACAGCTGAGCCGGAGAGAAACCTGGAGTGGCATGAGGAGCCGACCGATATGCAAGCAGGAACAGTGGGAGCTTCTCATCCCAGTCGGTTTGTTGTTCCCCAACAAATATGGCCAAATATTTTGTTAAGTTCCGATTGAGCCGCTCTACCAATCCTCCAGATTGTGGGTGTAGTGGGGTTGTCCGAGTTTTCTTAGTTCCCAACAATTTGGTGACTTCTTCCATCAACCTGGACTCCAAATTACGACCCTGGTCAGTGTGCAATTCCCAGGGCACCCCATTTCGACTGAAAACATGTTCGACCAGGGCTTGAGCTACAGCTACAGTCTGAGCTTCCTGGTTTGGAATCGCTATAGCCTCTGGCAGTGGCGGCTCCTGCCCTGAACTCAGGGGGTGCACGGAGATCAGGAGAAGCTATGGAGAAGGGACAGAATAGGTGCTTTTCTCTGCCAAATAGAAATTTCAGCGATATGTAAATGGGATAAATCTTGGTAACTTTTTCATCTTAAAATTGCAAACGGTACTAAATACGTACAATAGACACGAAAAATGTTCTCTAGTGGTTAAAGGCCCGTTTACACCAAACGAGCATTATTGGCGAACACTGTTCGCAAACAATCGCGAGCAAGATGCACGGGCGGTGTGAACACTCACCCTCGCCGAACAGAGTTCGCAAACCCTGTTCGCGAACGTTCTCGAACGTTCGAGCGCGTTCCGCCTCTTGTCGGTAAACCGACGAATCATCAAAGGGATTCGTGTTCGTTGCGCGTCCGGTGTAAACGGCATATGGGCGAGAGAACGAGCGGCCGGTGGTAGGACTGCATTTTTTCAAAACTTTTCGAGGTACGTGTTGGTGTTATTGCGTATTTATGATTATTTGTGTTTACCTATGCGTTTTTATTGCGGTAATATTGACTTTGAAATTCGAAACAGGTACCTGAGACTGGCATATGAGTCCCCTGAAGCCAAAAATCGAAGGGTTAATGCCAATCGAACTGCCGCGGGAATACTCTCGCAGTAATTGGTATCATCCCTTGACACTTTTTCCTCGATTTTTCCAAGTAAAAAATCAAAGTCTGATGGTGACATGCGGCTGAAATTTTGGAAAAGTCCCGTTTCATCCGCCCTCAAGTCAGCTAGCAGCTGCGAATAATCCCTTCCCTTCAGAAATGAAGACTCCCACATTCTTCTTTTTTTCCTCCTTTTTTGGCGGCGTTTCTCGATTTCTGACGACATTAGCACAACTACCGACGCAGCACAGATTGAAATCTTCGACAACGCGGGTGCCATATTCAAAAGATATTATCGGGAACTTTCTCGAATGCTCGAGAACAACTGCTCGTGCGGGCGTGCTCAGGCAGTGTGAACGGGAGCTCGTTTGAGTGTTTGCGAACGTTCGCAAACGTTTGCGAACGTTCGCAAACAGTGCTCGTTTGGTGTAAATGGGCCTTAACAGAAATTCTGAAATACTTAATCATCAAAGGTCTAAACCCAAGAAATGCATCCATCTTATTGCAAAGCTGAAATGTGTATTTGCCCGTGACGATTCAAAACATCGTCCAACTCGGAAGAAAAATTAACGATGATTCGAGACAGAATGTACCTATTTTTGTTAACCGTTTTGGTTTTTGTATCAGATTAAGATGATATGCACTGTCGAGTTGTTGCATTATAATTTGACGACCCAATATACGCAAATCTACCAGAGCGTTCTTATGGGAGACAGCCAATGCGTTTTTTTGGCTAAATGGGAGATCACTTATGCCGTCTCTAACTCAAGCCTCATTTCGGTTGGTAGAACAAAGTAGGCAAGCAAATCAAAATAATTTGTTAGTCACTTCACACCTGCAAAGCTAATCTACCTTCTTGTAATAATATTATAAGAAGTCGAATATTATTTGACATTAAACTTACCGTACGAATCTGCACGATTTTTAAATATCAACGTCTGCTGGAGTCCAGGTAGAGACGGCCAGTTTCTGGAATGTCACACTTTTCCACGACCGACAAACACGAATAGTTTATTAATGTAATGCACCGAATTATTTGTAGTACCTACAACACTCCTAAATAATCACAATACTTTGAACAAAACGGTGGACCGAAAACGAAAAACGGGAAATGCCCTTATTAATTCTGTTTGTTTACGATAAGGAAACCGGGAAACCAGTGAGCCAGGAAGGCAAAATAATAAAATTTGAGTTCCACTCACACACCCCAGGTGCACAACCTCCGGGCTGCTCCTCAAGGTCACATTTCGTGCTCTCTGGTTGGTCAATCTCACGTGCCTGCCTCCCTCGAATGACGTCACCCTCCCCAGAAACGGTGCAGAGAAAAGGTGACGCTCCAAACGGGTGTGATTGGTCAGAAAAGAGGGAGCTCCCCGCCACAGTTTTCGCGCGTAGATTCAACTAGTACAGTATACGATCGTGTCTTCTGTCACTAGCCAACTTACTCTTCAAACCCAGAGGAACTAACCTTGATTTTTTTTTTTGATTTTTTAATTGGCTGGGGGTGCACATGCGCCTATGCTCCTATCAGCAGCTGCCCCTGGCCTCTGGCCACTTTGTGAAGTAATCAGATGCGACTAGCACAAACCGATTGCCTCTTTCAGTTTGGGGGAAAGGCCCCAAGGTGTCAAGTCCCATACGTTCGAATGGTCCCCCCAGGGGCGTCTCGTGAGAATATTCGTGAGGCAAACAGCTTGGCCAGTCACAGAAGAATAAACAATAATGAAAAACGCGGCAAATTATTACACAAAGGTTTATTATTTTTCTGAAGATCAAGCGTCAGCTTTACCCTCGTCACTACCTACCAATCATGTTTTTGCTTCAAAATGTTGTTTATTTAGATGAAATAAACCCTTCACACTCCATTTGGAGAAATAAAGAATTCCTTGGTTTAGAAATTTGATTACAGGTTGATTAAGGAAGCAAAACATGTACAACCCAAAGAAACGAACCTCGATCGCATTTTGGTCAGCTAAAATTTTGACATTTTCATGTCTTTCATATGGCACATAAAAAAAAATCGTCACGAAATTTGATGCGACGAAATTTGTTGCAACGAAATTTGTCCCAAGTAGCCACAATGATGATTATGACCATCAGAAGTGAAGTTGTTAGGTAGGTAGGTACTTTACAGTTTGATATTACCAGATCAGCTGAGTCGAAAATTGAGCTCCCAGATCAGCTGAGTCGAAAATCGAGCTCCCAGATCAGCTGAGTCGAAAATCGAGCTCCCAGATCAGCTGAGTCGAAAATCGAGCTCCCAGATCAGCATGAAAATGTTTCAATGTGTTGCAGACTCGTATGCAAGCGTTTTTTAAATTGCTCCATTGATATGTAGCACGTTCTTCTAGCTATGGTTTTTGGTATAAGTGCATATAATGGGCATTTCTTGACAAAGGCCATATTTTCCAGTTTTGTCAGCTATTTCCTCTAATCAATTTTTCCTTCTTTAAGGTGATAAGGCCTCTTTTGCGATTCACACTCGTGTTTCTCATTTATCGTAAGTTCAACCTTCAAGTTCTCATGGAGAGCTTATAGTTTATACTCTGGGTGGGTTGATTCGATTCTAAAAATTCAATGGTACCTATCTCAAATTGGTGAAAAAAACAATACCTTCATAACAAGAGTTTTCGAGAGAGGGGGGCCTTAAGGCGTTACAGCCCTAATGTTTCACCGCTCAGAAGTGACTGACAAAACCTTCGGGGCACAAGTAGACCCCAAATGGAAAAAAAAAAAAAAAAAAAAATCAAAATCGGTCCATGATAATTAAGGAAAGTTCCGCAGATGGACGGATTTTTTTATATTCGATTTTCAAAATAAACTTAGTAGCTACAACCTCAAAAGTAAACCATCAACAATATTATGCAATTATTTCCGAATAGGTACCTATCAACAAGAAAAACGATTAAGAACAGTGAAATGTACAGTAAAATCGGGAACGGGACACCAGTCAGCCACTATTTGCAGTGGCGAAAAAACTAAGTTTTCCTTCCTTGAGATAATGTGGTTGGATGGATATGTTATGTCTTGCCATGCATGGGTTAATTAGTATCCATGGCTCATCTTCTCTGCTTTCAAGGTCACGAAACAGTTCTCCGATTGTTTGCAACAGCTGATAGCGTGGTAGTATGGCAATACTTGACCCCGCGCTGACCCCCGTCAATCGTCGCCTCTCACTCTAAACAGTCCCGAAAAATTCATTTTTTGAACTGCTTGCCTTGCATCGCTTTGCCCCGCGCTAGTTCGCTTATCATCTGCAATCATCTACATTACCGACCTCTCCAAGTCTATGGTGTGTTGCGGGCTAGTATCCAAGGCAAAAATACGTAACAAATAGGTACTTTCTTATTCCATTCTCCTATTTCGTCTAATTTACTTGGTAATAATGAAAAAGTACCTAAATTATATTAAAATTTTCCAAAATTGGCTATTATATTACTTGCAAAAAATGGGAATATAGGAGAATCTCAACAAAAATTAATTTATTCATTTTGCTTATTTTTAGTAAGGCAAACAGTGTTTGCTATGTTTGCCTGGAGGAGGCGCCACTGGGTCCCCCCACTACTCTCTGTTGTAACGGAGCTGGATTGCGTTTCCCCACACCCTCGACCTTACAACATTCTTGGCACGTTTTGCACCACGCCTTTACATCCTGGTTCATTCCTGGCCAGAAGTAGGCTTGACGAATCTTCCCAATGGTTTTCAAGTATCCAAAATGGCCTCCAGTAGGGCTACTATGACACTGTGACAGTACTTACTTGATAGCCGATGTTGGTACAACAATGGGGTATTTCAGTCAATTTTTTTATTTATTTTTTTTTTAACACTCTCCGTGCGGATGATGGTAATAACCATCATGCCGAGTTTCGCGAGTGGTGTGTGATGGTTTATACCATCACAGCTCTAAGCATATCTCCGAGCTGTTCATCGTTCTGCTACGTAGTGGATGGCTTAAGAAGCTCTTTCGGATTTTTTTCGTGCTTAGTAGGTCCTCTTGTTGCCACCAGAATCAGCCGTTTTCACTTCGGGGGATTCTGTTATCTTTAAGATTTGCGGGTTTGCACTACCGAATTCCTGACAAAAAGGCCTCCCGCCACAGGCGAAACCGAGTTTACTGAGTCCGCACGGAGAGTAAGGCTCAGGAATAACGGTAATCGGGTCTGTTCGTCGAGAAAATGTTTTTAAAAAATCAGAGAAGCTAAGGAAAGTTGAAGATTTGAATGGTGTGACGTAGCTAGCCAACTGTCTTTGAAAAAAGTATCCATGCACAGAAACCCTTGAAAGACCTCTTGGATACTACAAAATAGTACTCACACAGGCACGCGGCGTAGTCTGCGGCGTGGTCCTTGCCTAGTGTGTGTGCATTTATAGCAGCCCGCCTTTTTCAAACGTGTGATCTCTTTAATTAATTTTTCTACCACATGTTATAGTATCATTGGGCTTAAAGTTGTAGTATATAGGTTTTCAAGGGTGCTGAATCCAAATTTGATGTCAAAAACCTGAATTTCCGACCCACCGAAATACCCCATTTTCGCACACTTTTCATTGAACTAGAAAAAAAAATTCTATCCACATTTTTGCGTCGACGAAAAATCACGAAAAATGTACAAAAATTGGAATTTTAGGTTCTTTGTTCAGTTTGAAAATTTGTAATTTTCAGAGTGAATTTAAATTTTGGTTAACTTTTACGCTAGGTTTTTTTCTGTGCAGCATTTTGATGTTTTTTTCCTTTTTTTTTTGGTTAAAAATAAGAAGCAAAATGTTCTACAACCCTTGAAAGACCTCTTGGATACTACAAAATAGTACTCACACAGGCACGCGGCATAGTCTGCGGTGTGGTCCTTGCCTAGTGTGTGTGCATTTATAGCGGCCCGCCTTTTTCAAACGTGTGATCTCTTTAATTAATTTTTCTACCACATGTTATAGTATCATTGGGCTTTAAGTTGTAGTATATGTATAGGTTTTCAAGGGTGCTGAATCCAAATTTGAGGTCAAAAACCTGAACTTCCGACCCACCGAAATACCCCATTCCAACATCATTTTAATAAAAACGGAGTTGAGTAGAACGTTGTCTATTTCCACGAAAGTAATGAGTTACAAGTTAAATCGATTTCGACGGTGCTTGAAAAGTTCGAGATTCTTAAGAGCGATAGGTCTGGTAAACGTCTGAATGAGGTGGTCCCTCAACATGTTTCACCATTGATAGGTTCCTTCCTACAATAGCTTGGGTCCCCCCTTCACAATGTTACCCTCACCAATGTTTGAGCTCCCTTTCACTTTGTCTGCCTTGATTGGCATTTGATGATCCTCCCAGGTCCCTTCACTTCTCTGAGCCAATATATTTTTTTTTTTTTTTATCCTACGCCCGTCCTTGATTGCATTAGACGTCTTGCTGCCCAGTACCTCTCACACGCAGTTTCCTCCGGTGTGGACCCGTTGACCCCTTCCAGTGCTGCGCACTCCATGAGGTGGCGGGCTTCCATTTCCCCCTGACTACATAATGGGCACATTGGCGAGTCGACTATCCTCAATATATTTAGATGCTTTTGGAGGTAGTCGTGGCCAGTTAGCATTCTGAACAGAGCTACTGACATTCGCCGTGGTAGGGTTTGGGAAATCTGGCCATCCTCTGCCATGAGGGACTCCCAGTCTTTCCCTGCTCTCGCGGCCACCAATCTTTCCTTGGTGCAACATGCTATGGCGGCTGCTATTTGTCTTTTGGCAGTGTGCAGTGACTGTGGTGGATCCGGCTGAGCTTTCAAGGCACCTGCTTTTGCCAGCCGGTCTGCTTCTTCATTGCCTTTTACACCACAGTGGCTCGGTGTCCACTGGAGGTGGACGACCCCGCCATATTCCCTAATCTGGGCCAGCACTTCTAACGATTCATGAATTGCTCGTGAGGGGGCAGGAGTTGCAGCTGAGCCTAGTGCGAGCATGGCAGCCTGGGAGTCGACAAATATAACGGTCTGCTGCAATCTTCGTGTTTGTATCTCCCGCAAGGCCATCAATACTGCAGCTATCTCGCCATCAAAATTTGTGGCACACGCTCCAACTGGCTCACTCAACTCGAATATTGTCGAAAAGACCTCCCCCGTTTCTCACAGCTCCATCCGCTGAACCATCTGTGTAGACATGCAGCCAGTTTGAAGACGGGTATCGTAGCTGCCTAGTCTCGAGGAACGCTGCTTTGAGTTCTGCTGGAGTTGCGGAATTTTTGGATGCACCTCCTACAAGATCGAGGTTGTAAGAAAAGGACTGGTGATTTGTAATGGGCGGGAGAGGCTCAGGATTTCCAAGGTTCAGGTTCAGGTCTCTCACCTTATTTTCAACGACATGTGTGAAGTTTAACTGGGATATGAGCCTTGTGTGGGGTGCGCTATAATTTCTCCAGTATGGGATGTTAGATCGCCTAAGCTTTTCATTTAGCATTATTGCTGCAGCATCAATCCTTTCTGTAAGGGGTTCAATTCCTGTATGGGCCTGCATTGCTGCAACAGGAGTAGATTTTGCCGCTCCAGTAATACTTCGCAATGCAATATTTTGCGATCTTTCTAGCTTATCCCTGGCAGTTGCTGATGCAGTGACGGCAGCCTCGCAGCCGTACATCATTGCAGGTCTTACGTATGTAGTGTATGTCATCTTTAATAAGTCCTGCGAAGCACCCCAGGTGGCCCCTGCAACACGGTTCAGCAGTTTCATTCTTGCTCTGAGCCAATAGGATTCTCCTTTCACTTATGTGCTTCAATCTGATTGGGCATGACTTTCACTTTCTCGACCAATGGGATTCAAGCTCCCTTTTACTTGTGACTATACTGCCGTGTGAAGGAAGAACGACTCAACTCAAAATTTTCGAAATCCCAGAAATCAGCTTCGAAGTTTTTCTGGAAAACTCGCCATAAATTCACTCCAGATCACTCCCATGACCCCATATTTTTTTCAGACCTCATATGTTGTTCAACTCAATCAACTGTTACAATTCGACAGTGAACTTGCAAAACCATGTAAGTCCGATTTTTTTCGAAAATAAGGTTATTAGCTATTTGGATAGAATGAGACCCCCTTAATCCATCAAACGGAGCCAAACTGGCAAAAACTCGACTATCTCTTCTCTATGCATCAAAGTAATAACCTGTAAGTCTAGAACCTTTCAAGATAGAAGCAAGTCTAACTGTTTTTCTCGTTACCCTGTAAAATTTCTGGAAAACGACTTACATGGTTTTGCAAGTTTATTGTCGAATTATTCCTCTTCACATACGTACCTTCAATCGATTCGTGACATTTGAGTAAAATATCGACAACCATACGAGACGCTTCAACCCGATATTGAAGCCAACAAAAACAACTCAACGGCGAGTTGAGTCCTTTTTTCTCCACAAATAAATAGCAAATCTAGCTAGTTAGGGTGTTTTAATCGAGGAGTTGAGATGTTTTTTCCTAAAAAGCATGGAGTTGAGACGTTTTTGCTTAAAATTTTCAAATTACACCCCTAACGATTTCAACCCCTTCCGGGGTGAATTTCGAACTTTTGACTCGTTCTTCGGAAAGGTGGGGGGAAAATTAGAGGGGACACGTAAAAACCCCATTTTCGAGTTGAGTCGTTCTTCCTTCACACGGCAGTATAATATATTTTTATACATATTATGTATATTATACATATACATATATAGCTTATTAAGCTAGGTATGCTCTCTGTGATGTACCTTCAGTTATTGTTTGTGACTGATGATGACTTAACCGTCGAAATCGATTTAACTTGTAACTCATTATTTTCGTGGAAATAGACAACGTTATTATTTTTATCCCACGTCTTAAGTCATACGTTGTACCGCATGAGTTCATTCATTTTAAAATATACCAGGATTTGTCTGAATTTCGTACTGTGCTTTTGGGCTTTTTTCTCCCTCTTTGCACCTATGAGGGTGCCAAGGAAAAGGGGGGGGAGAGAACATTGAGAGAATCAGTATGCCTATAACGAGGGGGCCAGCGTGTAGAAATGGGATATCATGGACATTCTCTTGCGTTATTAGTTATTATGCTGACAATGAATGCTGGGTTTTTTGGTTTTCAGCAAACCACCCTTGAGTAAATGAACCAGCCCACCCCAGCTCAGTTATGGGTCTTTGAACATCTACATGTTTAAATGTCCTAAAGTGCCCTGAAGGATATAAATGAAGAATAAACGAACTCGTGAAGTTCATTCATAATTATATCCGGAAGGGCACTTTAGGACATTTTGGCCCACCCATTTTTCCCAGCCCTGTCTCTTGAAGGCTGGGGTTGGCTGTGGCTATCTGGGATGGCATCCCAGATCCTCGGGGTCTTTGAACGAATGAAGCCATTTTGTCCCACGGCTTACAATATCGGGAGCGAGGTAAGGGTTGGCAACTAAGGGATCGAGAACACCAAGACTGGAATCCTTACTCTTTTTTCTTGTTTGAAACTGCGTTCCCGCGCAATTTCAAAGGTACTTCTTTGAAATTTGAGGTGAGCGTGTACTCGAAGAATACACTACATGTTTAAATGTCCTAAAGTGCCCTTCCGGATATAATTATGAATGTACTTCACGAGTTCGTTTATTCTTCAATTATTTTCGTGGAAATAGACAACGTTCCTACTCAACTCCGTTTTTATTTCAACTTGAAGCTTGCACTCGAATAATAATAATTTTTTTTTTACTATGAATTTTGTATTAGGGTGACCATAAATTACTGGAAATTTGGGATTTCAAACAAAAGGGCACATATCCGAAATTAAAATGGCGATTTCTCCTTCATTTTTGAATTTAAGTCAGTAGGTAGGTAATTTTTTTTTTTAAATTAATTAATTTATTTTTTTATTTGAACGAACAATACTACACCCAGAAACCCTTTTTTTTTAAATGGATATGTTCCCTTTTGAAAAAAAAGCTCCTTAATTGGTTACTGACCATAGTGCCACCCTTTCTATTTCATCCACAAGAAAAACCAAAAATAGTCTCTCGTTTTCCCCAAAATGAACCCCACCTGTCAAATTACCTACTTTAACTTTAACTACCTATTTAAGTGTTTATTTTTTTTTGCCGTTATTTATCAGGTAAAATCCGCATTTAAGTCGTTCCGCTACCCACGGTGTGAAATGTTACTAATTTTACATAATTTTTCCCAAAAAAAAATCCGTTTTTTTTCCGCTTTCAGCCGTTGCCTAATTACATTTTATATCGACATAAACGTACAAATTTGAAGTAAAAAAAAGTTAACTTTTCTCGGAACAGCCTAAAAACCGAGAAAACATTTCCCGCCGGGTAGTCTCTGTGGAACGTATTTATTTTATATTTGTCGTTGTTTAGTTCCTTAGTTCGTTTTAATGTCCAAAAAACATATTTTTAGGCGTACATGTTAAATTTTTTTGTCATCATCGAACGAAAATGTCATCGATTAACCCGTAAAAGAGGACCCAACTGTACAAAATTGCGCGAAATTTTGAGTTTCATTCTTTCAGAATGAGTAACGGTTTTTTTCAAAATTCGAAAAAAAAAAAACACCTCGACTACAATTTTCGCACACTTTTCATTGAACTAGAAAAAAAAATTCTATCCACATTTTTGCGTCGACGAAAAATCACGAAAAATGTACAAAAATTGGAATTTTAGGTTCTTTGTTCAGTTTGAAAATTTGTAATTTTCAGAGTGAATTTAAATTTTGGTTAACTTTTACGCTAGGTTTTTTTCTGTGCAGCATTTTGATGTTTTTTTTTCCTTTTTTTTGGTTAAAAATAAGAAGCAAAATGTTCTACAAGGACGTTTTTTGGTTTTTGTATTTTATCCGGACGAAACTAAAAAAAAAAGGATGAAGTTGTAAAGGAAAAGTTGAATAAAGTTTGAGAAAAATGTCGGAGTTTCATTTCACAAATATACCCTGATCGGAAAATGGAGACCATACTGCCCACCCCACGTGGCAGATGGTAATTTCGACCTTCGAAAGTAAAAGGGAAATAACAATACCTCTTCATTTTATGTAAAATTTAATAATCCACAGTAATATGTACAACAAATTTGAAAAACGAAGGATTTTTCTTTAAATTATACAACGTAGTGTAGGTTATTTGGAAATTAAATGTTCAATTAAATTATTTTTCCAATGATAAGTTTCAATGTGGCTCATTTCCATTGAAACCTGAATATTGTACATTTCAGTGATATGAGGGTGCATGGTTGAAGTGGCAACACTGCACTTTGTCGGCCATGATTGCTGGACTAGTGGTGAAATCAGGGTACGCCATTTTGTTTGAAGTTCGGTACGTTCTTTTATCAAAGTGTCACACTTTGCACTCAGAAATCACTACTATGAACATGATGAGTGAATGGAGGCGCAAGGTTGCCACCACCTCACAATTCAGTGACAAAATGGAGGCCGTTGCGAAACTGGGCGACGTCGGCCATGTTTATTTGAATCAGAGTACTCTAGAGGGCTTTGAGCTTGATGTGCGCCATTTTGTTTGATACGTTCATTCTTCAAAATGTCACACTTTGCACACAGAAATCACCACTAAGAATATGAGTTGATTGGCCCTTTGAATGGAAGTGCAACGTTGCCACTACCGCACAATTCAGCGACAAAATAGCGGCCATTCCGAAACTGAGCAATGTCGGCCATGTTTATTTGATTCAGAGTACTCTAGAGGGCTTTGAGCTTGATGTGCGCCATTTTGTTTGATACGTTCATTCTTCAAAATGTCACACTTTGCACACAGAAATCACCACTAAGAATATGAGTTGATTGGCCCTTTGAATGGAAGTGCAACGTTGCCACTACCGCACAATTCAGCGACAAAATAGCGGCCATTCCGAAACTGAGCAATGTCGGCCATGTTTATTTGATTCAGAGTACTCTAGAGGGCTTTGAGCTTGATGTGCGCCATTTTGTTTGATACGTTCATTCTTCAAAATGTCACACATTGCACACAGAAATCACCACTATGAATATGATGAGTTAATTGGCCCTTTGAATGGAGGTGCAACGTTGCCACAATTCAGCGACAAAATGGCGGCCATTCTGAAACTGGGCGACGTCGGCCATGTTTATTTGATTCAGAGTACTCTAGAGGGCTTTGAGCTTGATGTGCGCCATTTTGTTTGATACGTTCATTCTTCAAAATGTCACACTTAGCACACAGAAATCACCACTATGAATATGATGAGTTAATTGGCCCTTTGAATGGAGGTGCAACGTTGCCACAATTCAGCGACAAAATGGCGGCCATTCTGAAACTGGGCGACGTCGGCCATGTTTATTTGATTCAGAGTACTCTAGAGGGCTTTGAGCTTGATGTGCGCCATTTTGTTTGATACGTTCATTCTTCAAAATGTCACACATTGCACACAGAAATCACCACTATGAATATGATGAGTTAATTGGCCCTTTGAATGGAGGTGCAACGTTGCCACAATTCAGCGACAAAATGGCGGCCATTCTGAAACTGGGCGACGTCGGCCATGTTTATTTGATTCAGAGTACTCTAGAGGGCTTTGAGCTTGATGTGCGCCATTTTGTTTGATACGTTCATTCTTCAAAATGTCACACTTAGCACACAGAAATCACCACTATGAATATGATGAGTTAATTGGCCCTTTGAATGAAGGTGCAACGTTGCCACTACCGCACAATTCAGCGACAAAATGGCGGCCATTCCGAAACTGAGCGACGTCGGCCATGTTTATTTGATTCAGAGTACTCTAGAGGGCTTTGAGCTTGATGTGCGCCATTTTGTTTGATACGTTCATTCTTCAAAATGTCACACTTTGCACACAGAAATCACCACTATGAATATGATGAGTTAATTGGCCCTTTGAATGGAGGTGCAACGTTGCCACTACTGCACAATTCAGCGACAAAATGGCGGCCATTCTGAAACTGGGCGACGTCGGCCATGTTTATTTGATTCAGAGTACTCTAGAGGGCTTTGAGCTTGATGTGCGCCATTTTGTTTGATACGTTCATTCTTCAAAATGTCACACTGCACACAGAAATCACTACTATGAATATGATGAATGAATTGGCCCTTTGAATGGAGGTGCAACGTTGCCACTACCGCACAATTCAGCGACTAAATAGCGGCCATTCAGAAACTGAGCGTCTGCCATGTTTTTTCGATTCAGAGTAGTCTAAAGGGCTTTGAGCTTGAATGAACGCCATTTTCTTTGTCAACTCCTCGTGACACACTTTCATAAATAAGGCAAATTGTATGTATTCTGAATAGGAAACCGTGCTGCATTGAACGTACTGGCTGTACAGTGTTGCCACAACGTTGCTCAAGAACTGTTCATTGCAGATTGATTAGCTGTAGTGAGATCGGTAGTACTTATCGTAATTTATAGTAAAATCGGGTACAATTCACTGAGTAGGTACATAAGGAACAGTTACAAACTGCTCCTCAGTTATTTGAGAACAGTTTCTTGAACAACGTTTACAATTCGAATAAAATAACTAAGTACTACTCAAATAACAAAGTGAAATAACAAGGCAATTTAATTTTTTTTTTTTAAATGATACTTGATTACATTGTTTCTACAACAGTAACAATTAGCATTTTGAAAAAAAACCTGCTTTTTGTTGTTTTTTTCAATAAGCGATAAAACGTGTTGAAACACGGTTGTGGCGAGACGTCGCAGAAAAACGATGTTTTTTCAAGATGGACGCTACTCCGATTCGACTGGAATGGTATCTGAAAACGTGGAAATGAAAATTGGATGGTTTTTTCTTCAATAAAATGGTTTTACGTATTTAAATTAAGTTTTACTGGTCCTTAACCTTTAATATCGAGAGGTATCATTTTGGAAGTCCACTTTTTACGTGTAGATAACAGTTTATCCACTTTTAAATCCAAACTTTTAAACCTGATACCCCGAGGCTGTCTGGAGGTGGGAAGTCAGAGGAGTTGGAGGCGGGCGGAGTTAGAAGAGGCGGAGCTGGAGGAGTCGGAAGAAGTGGAATGGGAGGAGTTAGAAGAGGTGGAGCTGGAGGAGTTTGAAGAGGCGGAGCTGGAGGAGTTTGAAGAGGTGGAGCTGGAGGAGTTTGAAGAGGCGGAGCTGGAGGAGTTGTAGGAAAGAGATGTGTAATACCCCCCCCCCCCCCCCTCATCTTTATGACTCAGTGTGATACAGATGTACAGTTTCGAGTCTCACCTGGATGATGTTTTTTGATGTGTTTCACCATATTTTCTTTCCTGGTCGTCCTGAGGTCGCAGAACCCGCAGGCGAACGGTTTATCTCCTGTAAAACAACGGCTTTTTTTAAATTTATTAACAACAATGAACCAATATTACCATACTATAAGACGTTCCCTCCAAATACTTCGAAGTTTAAAAAAAAACATTGTAAAATTTTGAAAAACGTAATAAATTACTTCAATATTAAATAATTACCGTAACGTATGTACGTTTTCAAGTAGTGTAGAGATACGGCGCCCTTATTTGTACATCAAATGTAAATTTTTCAAGGTAAATTAAGGTAGTTGTGGTCGTTTGTGTGATATAAGGTCGAAAACGCGAACACAATCTTGGAATTGAAAAAAACAGGAGGTTAAAAACAAAAAGGCTAAGAGGCCGTTGGATTTGTTGGAAATTAGTCGAAGAATCGATAGGGAAAGTTATGAAACTGGATTGGAAAATTCTGAATATTGTTTGGAAATCCTATATTTGAGTGCAATCGGATTACGGATGAGAGGAAGCTAAGTGCCATACCCACTTGGCAGGCGTTATTTCTGAGTATTTGATATTTCGTATTGATTAATCAGTCTACTTTGGCAAAAATATCGATTATATCGTCAACAAAGTATTGATTATTCGATATATCGGTGGTATCGTGCCGTCCCTAAGAATCGATGGACACCTTAAGGAGGTTACTTTGTTTAAAGTGAAGCAAATATTTCAAAGTAGCCAGTAGAGGTGTGTCGGTACAGCAGTACCAGTAGCACAGGTGCCAGCATCAGCAGCACAAGTAGCAGTACCAGCAGCACAAGTAGCAGTACCAGCAGCACCAGTACCAGTAGCACAGGTGCCAGTATCAGCAGCACAAGTACCACCAGCAGCACAAGTACCAGTAGCACCATCACCACTATCATACCAGCAGTAACAGTACCAGTAGCACCAATACCAGTAACAGCACAAGTACCAGTAGCACCACTACCAATACCAGCAGTAACAGTACCAGTAGCACCATCACCAGCAGTACCAGTATCTGTAGCATCAGTACCAGTAGTACCAGCACCAGTAGTACCATCACAACTGCCAGTACCAGCAGTAACAGTACCAGTAGCACCATCACCTGCAGTACCAGCACCAGTAGCACTGGTACCAATAGTACCAGCAATAGCACAAGTACCAGTACCTGTAGCACCAGTACCATCACCAGTAGTACCAGTAACTATAGCACCAGTGCCAGTAGCACTGGTACCAGCAGTACCAGTAGCAGCAATACCAGTAGCACGAGCACCAGTACCAGTAGCACCAGTACCATTTAACGCTTTACAGCGCATAGTAAATCACCTAATAAAATAACAACCCTGCCCCGGTTTACCTGTATGGGTCTTTCTATGTCGCGCCATATTATTTACGGTGGCCGTCGAGTAGTCGCATTGGTCGCAGAAATGGCGTTTCACACCTGGAAAATAATTGAAGAGCCTGATGGATGTTTCCCTCCTAGCCGAATAGCAGGGCTGGTTTCACCTCGAGAGATACCTCCCCCGAACCAACGAAACGAAGGACTGTTCTGTTTGTAACAGTTCCCTCCTTGTAATGTAGCAGTGACAGACCAGAGCTTCAAAATAACAGTTGAATAATGGAGTTTAGTTCACGTCATTTTCCTAACTTTTACTATACAATATACAGGGTGTCCCATGAGTTATCCACCAAACTTTGGGAGAAGTTTCAGCAACTAATTTGAACAAGAACGCTGCAAATTATTACACAAAGGTTTCTAATTTTTTGCTTCATAATCGAGTTTATTTAGATGAAACAAAGCTTTACACTCCATTCGAAGGAATAAAGAATTCAAATAAAAGGTACCTATGGTCTTGTATGCTGAGGTTCATATCTCCCCTAGAAAAAATTGAAGGGATTGCAGAATAATTGTTCTCATTGACTTTTTCACCACATTTCAACTAGTACTCACCTAATGCTGAAATGAGGTTTTTATTCAAAACTAAGTAGGTAGTTGAAATTGAAATTTTAGCACATTCAATAAATATTGAACAAAAAAGGAAGCAGACGGCCCGCAGTGTTCCCAGGCGGTCACCCATCTAAGTGATAACCACGCCTGAAGCAGCTTGGCTTTGGGTTGTGGGAAACTACAACCCAAAAACAGGATGTCCTCACTGTATCCACAGCAGGACCTTCCTGTTCTCCATGAGTCTCTCTGGAGGCTTTATGCTCCAGTCCAGTGTGCTACAAGCTAAGAAGCAGAAATACTCAAGGCCCAGCATTCTCGGAGCGGTAGCAGCCTCAACTGCTTGACCAGTGGGAAGGATCCTGGTCATTCCAGTAATAATAACCTGGAGAGGTATCTGGTTCAAGGACTCTGCCACTGGGCTGAAAAAGCTAGGATTGCTATATTTGCTTGGCTGGGCTTCCGAGAGAGTTTTGCTTGGAGGAGGATTCATCTGGAGCAAATTCATGTCTAACTATGCCAGCTGAAAAATGTTGACAACCCCAGAATCAAAATCTGCGATGAAGAATCCACCAAGCAGGGAACCACAACCCAAGAACAGGATGTCCTCACTGTATCCACAGCAGGACGTTCCTCTTCTCCACGAGTCTCTCTGGAGGCTTTACGCACCTGTCCAATGTGCTACAAGCTAAGAAGCAGAAATACTCAAGGCCCAGCATACTCGGAGATAACCTCACTTTGGGTGAAACCTGCCCTTCATTTCAAGTTGAATCGGGAGATAACCACACTCAGGGTGAAACCTGCCCTGCAACCTCTCCCACCTAAACCCCTCTCCTAGGCCCCCGGCTTTTACCTGAATGGCGGTCATTCCTATGTCGCGCCATATTATTCACCGTCGGGGAAGAGTAGTCACAGTCGCCGCAGTAATGACGTTTCGTTTTCTTCTCTGAAAAAGACAAAACAAACGAAACCTAATGAACTCGATTAATTCGTTTACCTGTGTGGGACTTTTTATGTCGCGCCAAATTCATTTTGATAGACGTTTTGTAGCCGCACTCGTCGCAGCAGTGTGGTTTTTCACCTAAAAAAGTACAAGAATTTTCATGTAGGAAGCACCCCGTTTTTTTTAATCTATTTTTTATTGGATTTTTTAAAGAATGTACATCAGGTGGCAAAGAGATCGAAAGTGGTACATTTTAGATCAAACTAGGGAGGGAAGAATTCCGAAATTCATAGGCCATGATGGCGGATGTTGAGTATTGAAAGGGAAAGTAGTGTACAAGGAATGTAATGGATGGAACATGTTGGGCAAGAGCAAAGGAGTGGTAAGAAAAGTATGAGAAAGGACTAGGATTATGGGTGGATACAAGGAAAAGAGCAGGAGTAAATTGACCCAATAGGACTGGGAGTATGGGTGGGTACTATAAGGAATGAGTAGTAATTAAAGGATACTAGGGGATTAGGAGGAGGGGTGGGAGGAGGTAGATTATAATATAATATAAGAGCAGGAGAATGCAAATAATAGACGAGTAGGTGTGGATTTATACTGCATAATAGGAGCAGTGGAGTGGGTGGATACAAGAGGACAAGAAGTGTGGGTGGATACTATGTCAAAGAAGGGGGAATGAGTAATACTAGAGTAATGGTAGTGTATGTGGATAAAAATTAAATATATATAAAAAAAATCAGGAGCAGACTGAGCATGGCTCCTCAATGAAAGGACCAGGAATTAACAATGCTAGAGGACAAGCAGTATGGGTGGATACTATAAAATGAGCTGGTAGGGATAAATCATACTAGAAGTGGGGTGGATACTAAACAAAACAACTCAGGAATTAATCATACTGGCAGTATGGATGGATTCTATAAGAAAGGCGCAGTTCAATGAGTGGATATAACAGGATCAGGAGGTTGAAATCATCATATGAGGAAAGTGGTAGTACTAGGGGACAAGCTTTGTGAGTGGATACTATAAGGAAGATGCAGTACGGTACGTGGATATTACAGGATCAGGAGGTTGAAATTGTCAAAATGAGTAAAGTGGTAGTACTAGAGGACAAGCTTTGTGAGTGGATACTATAAGGAAGATGCAGTTTGGTGCGTGGATATTACAGGATCAGGAGGTTGAAATCGTCATGAGGAAAGTGGTGAAACTTGAGGACAAGCTTTGTGAGTGGATACTATGAGAAAGATGCAGTTCGGTGCGTGGATATTACAGGATCAGGAGGTTGAAATCATCATATGAGGAAAGTGGTAGTGGATTGGGTTGTGTGAGGGTAGTCGACTGAGAAAAGTAGTGGGAGAAAAAAGTACTAACTCGATCAAACCCAACACACATTAAATGATAACTCACAGCTTTACTTAACTTCACTTTCTCCTCACACTACTTTCCTTACTCGGTCACAAAACCTTGGAATGATTCTCCATCAACATTACAACGATCTGCTTCGCCATCCTGACACCAATTTCACTTATTTCTTCGAATCAAATTCTAATGAGCGAATTTTCGTAAAGACGTAGCTTTCTTGTGTCAACTGGAATCATTTGGGAACACTAATGAGGTTACATTCAGGAACAAACACGCGAAATTTTTAGTCAAATTTCGATATTTCGTTTAATTTCACTGCTACCCTTCAACAAACGTGTTTTTTGGAGTACCTATTTTTGACGCGCGTGCGTGTGTGTGTGTGTGTGTGTGTGTGTGTGTATATATATGTGAAGCTTGTATGTACATGCACGAGTAGGTCTCGATTCCTTATAATTACGTCATCATTACGTGTGTAGTTTATTATCATAAAACAGTAATTAAGCGAATAGTCTCATCAATAGAGGGACACTTGTAAAAAACAGGCATCGAAAAGCCAAGAACAAAAACAAAAATGTGATCAATTCATCTTAAGCAACTATTTGATTACATATTCATCTATTGAACGCGCTTAGTCAGGCTTCCTTATGCAGGTTAGGCCCTCCACACATGCTACAAGATCAGAATATCGTAAAATCTATCAAAAGTCACAAATTGCCTTCCGATTTATAGCCGAGAATCGTTTATTCCTTCGTAACTACGCCAACTCCGTCACCTGTTCGTAGTTCCACTGCCTGCCGCCGGAGCGCCACAATCCGCCTCCTATTTCTAGCAATTTTTGGTGCATCCTGGTCTTTCATCAACAAAACGCCTAATTTCTCACAAAATTACGGTATTTCCCCTACTTTCCGTAGCCTTTTACTCAAATTCGATGCCTCTGAATCGTTTTCAAGACCGAAAAAATCGCTAATAATTCGTCAAGAGCAACATACGAAAATTCGCTCATTAAAAACATACTGCAAGACGCCATTTTGTCAAGCTAAATAAACAATTTTTGCAAATTTTTATCCACGTAAAACCCAAAATCTGTAAACAAACAGTGACTGAAAAAATCGATCTTTTTCAAGGCCAATTTGAAGAAGAAAAAAATAGAAAATTGATTCATTTATGCCGATTTTGAAGGTTTTGAGGTTTCCATGTCGATTTTTTGAGAGGATTTCAGATATTTTCGGAACTTTTTTTTATCGCAAATTCGGGTTTTACGTGAAAATTTCAAAATGATGCGTTTTTTTTTCAAGTTTAGACAGTTTTATTGGAGAATAAATTCCGAAGTTTACCTGTATGAATCGTCATGTGGAGGAGGAATGAGGCGTGGAAGGAAGTTTTGTAGCCGCAAACGTCGCACGCGTAGGGCTTTTCACCTAAACGAGGGACACAAATCAGAAAAAAAAACACAATTACGACGATTACTGTGATCTACGGAAATGATATCTGGAAGTGAGAGAGATTTCTTCATTCAAATTCAACGAAAAAATCGTTAAATTGTACAAGTTTTTGATGTGAAACCCCGATAAAAGAGAAAATCGAATTGCAGATTCAATTTGTTTTGAAAACACAATCGTACTTTTGGGCAATTTTTAATTATTAGGTCACTCGGGGTGAAGATGGGATTTGATAACCGAAGGTGAGGGAAAATCGAGCTGCGAATCAATTTTCTCAGGGACAAATAATTATAACTGTTACCTCCAGGGAAGGTTTAGTCGTGAAGAGATTCGACGGTACGATTTTTCGATATTTCGACTCCACGAGTAAAAATCACGACAAACAAGCAAAATATCGGGGTAACTTTTGGGTCTTACGGAGGAACTTCAGGGTTGAATGTACAACGAAAGGGACCGTAATTGGACTTTATCACCAGTTGACCAACGTTTTCAGGAGCATCTAGGGAAAGAAAGCGGTGAAACGGCGTGAGCGCTGCCTAGCGAAGATAAGATGAACCTTCCGGAGCTCAAAAACTCAGGTTACCTCTCTTATCAGTTGGCTTATGTGATGTAGGTATCGTGTTTCTAATTATTTCGTAAATAATAGAATGTTGTTCACCTATGAGTACATAGATTTTCATTTCAGACTGAATGCCTTTCTTATCAATGACTCAAACATACCTATTTGATTTCCTTTTTCATTGAGGGCGAATGGGGAATTTGCCTCACATTTTTTTATTTTTTTTTTCAAATGAGGGTTTATTTTTATGGAATAAAACCATAGTGAGCTGCTCGAAAACGCATCCAAAAAATTTAGAGAATTTAAGGAAGATGGAAATTTTAAATGTGGTGGCAATGTGTAAGAGGCAGCCATGTTTGAAACGTGACGGATATTCTACCAATCTGACTTCAAAGGAGGTTCTGTGGCGCTTACCACAGAAGCGGCACATACACGAACTTTTACCTTCCGAGTAGTGCGCACAAGAGTGCGCCACGATCTGGCAGGAAGAACCCTGACACAAAATTGACCAAAAGAAACAGTATTACTCACTTTTTTACAATACGAATCTATCTACTAGTTTATCAAGCATTATTATTCTTCATCTTCTCTTATTTAGTTTCAAGATTTGAATCACATTATTCGAGTAGCCATTTCACTGGATCGTTTTGTGTGGCGTGCTAGAACTCTGTCTGTTGTCGTTGCTTTTGCGTCGTTTTTTTTTTTTTTTCGTATGACGTCAACAATACTTCTCGATTTTCGCGGTGTTTTGTAACAGAGGTTCACTTGTTTAGTCATTTTCTCCTACGGTAATTTTTTTCCGTTGGTTATTCCTAGTGTTAAACGTTATTCTAGGGCCCTATAATAGGATTTGCCTTGAAATTCCAGAATCTAAAATTGAGGCAAATTCCCCATTTCTGGTTTCTAAAGATAAGGCAGGGATGTATTCTCTATTTTGAAGAATTGCTTAATAAAGATAATGATGAGCAAGAAGATAGTATTTCTGATTTTGTTGACCCAAGTAGTTATAGACCCAGTGAGCAGCTTTGCACCGACCCGCCTTCTCAGCAGGAAGTGATGGACGCCGTAGGAAAGCTTAAGAATGGAAAGTCACCTGGAGAGGATGGTACTGTGGGGGAGCTGCTCAAGAATGGAGGCCCAACATTGACTGATACCCTATGGGAAATCATAAAATGGATATGGGTCAATGAAGACATGCCGGAGGGTTGGAAAACAGGACTAATATGCCCCATATTTAAAAAAGGAGACAAAAGAGACTGCGCCATGTACCGTGGAATCACACTGCTTAGTGTTGGATACAAGGTACTGTCAAACATACCGCTCAACCGAATTCAACCTTTTGCCGAGTCTTGGATTGGGAACTACCAATACGGTTTCAGACCTGGACGGGGAACCAACAACCAGATATTCACAATCCGACAAGCAATGGAGAAGTTTTATGAGCATGGAGATCAGAAATAGGATTCAGAAAGAAGATATATTTACACTCAAAAAATTTCTAGTTTTCGCTCGGAAATACACAACACAAAAGCATCTTCATTTTTCGGAATCACAACCACATCAACACCTGTTGACAACAAACACATACATTAATCTAATATTGAAGACGCCTAACACTTCTCCCTTCCTTCTTCTTTGAACGGGGCAATTCGGTCCGCGTGAATTACCTTAACTTTGCCAGATGGGAGCCTTATCCGGTAAACTACATCTGTGATCCTCTTGAGCACAATACAGGGTCCTGCCCAGGGGGACGCTAATTTTGGACATATGCCTACTTTTCGTTGTGGGCAAAAACACCACACCTTGTCCCCTTCCTTGAATTTTGGAACAGTGGCTCGCACATTGTACCGCTTCTTCATAGATGCTGCTGCTTTCAGAAGTTGCTTTCTTGCTACCTGGTGTACCTTCTCCAACCGTTCTGTCAACTGCATGGCATACTCCGTGGCATGGTTCTGCTGTGGTACAGCGCCACACAACAAGGTCACAGGTAGAGTTAGTTCTCTTCCAAAGGTGAGCATTGCTGGTGAGAATCCTGTGGTTGCATGCTCAGATGCTCGATATGCCAGCAGTGCCAGTGGAAGATAGCAGTCCCATTCTCTCTCATCCTCTCCAACCAATTTTGCGAGGAGCTCCCATAGGGTGCGATTGAACCTTTCAACAAGGCCATTGCTTTGGGGGTGCATTGGTGTTGTCCGCGTCCGTGTAATACCCAGGATTCTCAATACCTCTTGGAAGACTTTGGACTCAAAATTCGTTCCTTGGTCCGTGTGGATCTCCTGGGGGATTCCAAACCGAGACACCACATGTGTGACCAACCCCTCAGCCACTGTCTCTGCCTTTTGCTCTGGTACTGCAAATGCCTCGGGCCATTTGGTAAAGTAATCCACCACCACCACAATGAACCAATTACCACACTTTGAAAGGGGCAGTGGTCCTATTACATCAATAGCAATTCTTTCAAATGGCACTCCAGTTACTTGATCTTGCAATGGCGCCCTTTGCTGCATTCCAACTCCTTTACGGCGACCACAGGTAGTACAGGAGCGGCAAAATGCCCTTACATCTCGGTGCATTCCTACCCAATAGTAGTGTTTGTGGAGCTGGCTCACCATCCTCCGTGCACCAAAATGCCCTGATTGATGGCATTGTTGTAGCACCCTTAGTTTTGCTGAGGCCGGCTGTTAGAGAGTATAAAATATACGCAGTGGTTTTTACGGTGGTTAAACCAAGAATATATTTTCCTACAACACATGCAGGAAAGGAGTTGGTTACCACATGTAAATTAATGTGGTACACCAATGCAAGTAGGTAATTGAAGTAGGTACCACTTATACCATCCAACACTCCCCCTTAAGTGGTTATCAGCGGAGGCTTCAATCCTAGTAGTTCTGTAAAAGATCTTACTTTCGGTCTGGGTAGTGGTTTTGTGAGGATGTCCGCAACCATACGCTCTGTTGGCATGTACTTGATACAGACGTCTCCACGCTCCACTGTCTCCCGAACGAAGTGATGTCTGATGTCGATGTGCTTAGTCCTTTTGTGATGCACCGGATTGCTTGACAAAGACATCGCTCCCTGGTTGTCGTTGTACAGCGTCACAGCAGGACTTACACCGGTCATTTCTTGTAATATACTTTTCAGAGCGGTAGCTTCCTTACTTGCTTCTGCGAGCGCCATATACTCTGCTTCACAGCTTGACAGAGCCACAGTCCTCTGCTTTCTGGCTTCCCAAGAAATTGCTGCGTTGCCAAGGTTGAAAGTGTAGCCTGTATATGACCTCCTGTCACTTTCATCATTTGCCCAATCAGCATCCACAAAACCTTCCAATTGTTTGCCATTCCTTGAGTAGGTCAAACGGTAGTTCTTCGTCCTCTTCAGATATCGAAGTACTCGTTTAGCTGCTGTTACATGGCTATTGTCGAAACACGTATTGAATGAGCTCAACACACTGCATGAGTAAGCAATATCAGGACGTGTGCAAACAGCCAAGTACATCAGTGACCCGATTAGTTGTTGATATGGAAAATCAACTGCTCCCCCTGGATCTGCTCTCTTCAGTTTCACATTAACATCCATCGGAGTATCAGTTGGCTTCGAATTTTCCATATTGAACTGTTTCAATAATTTGTCAATGTATTTTTCTAGATCCAGGCTGATGGAATGTTTCACTCTGTCTCGTTCAATTCTCCATCCCAAACAATGACTTGCCTTTCCTAGATCTTTAAGTTCAAATTCCTTTTCAAGATTCTTCTTGAACTCTTCTTTCAATTGAGATTTATTCACAAAGCATAAAATATCATCCACGTAAATCGCAACGTACATGATTTCATTTTTCGTGATTCTAAAATACAAACATGCATCATGTTTTGACTGTTGAAGTCCACACTTTTTAACCAGAGCTGAATGAAGTCTTGTGTTCCAACTTCTAGGTGCTTGTTTCAACCCGTATATGGCCCTTTTCAGAAGACACACCTTGTTTCCTTCTACTTTGAAACCTTCTGGTTGTTCCATGAACACTGTTTCATTCAGTTCACCATACAAAAATGCTGTGTTGATATCCATGTGAAAAATATCCAAGTTTTTCTCTGTTGCCAATGCCATTAGCAACCGAATGGTTGAATTTCTCACTACTGGAGCAAATGTTTCTTGGTAGTCAATTCCGAATTGTTGAGAAAAACCTTTTGCTACCAAGCGTGCTTTAAATTTTGTCACTTTTCCGTCAACTCCAGTTTTCTTCTTAAACAACCATTTGTTTTTGACAACATGTCCATCTCTAGGTCGATCAATCAATTCCCAAACTTTGTTTTTCTTCATCGAATTAATTTCATCTTTCATGGCATCTATCCATTTTTCTTTCTCCGAATTTTCCAAAACTTCTTTGTAGTTTTCCGGTTCGTCCATTTCATTTGATGTACAACTATATAGCTGCATATATGATGGCCATCTACGAGGTTGAGGTGTTCGACTTGATCTGCGTAGTTCAAATGTTTCCTGCGGTTCATTTACGCCTTCATCAAGCTGCTCCTCATCAACTTCCTCTTCGTCATCATGTTCCAAACGAAATTCCTCTCCTGTCTCCTCCTGTGGATCTGTATCTTCATCCACTTCTGAAACTTGAGTTATCATAATTTCTCCATCATCATTTGACGTTGGTTTTTCATCAGGATTATCAGGTTCTCCAATCATTTCCTCCTCCAGGAATATTACATCACTAGCTTTCTCAATGTATTTAGGATTTTCGGGATCAATCAATCTATACCCCTTCGTATTTTCACAATATCCTGTAAAAACATATTCTTTGCTCTTGGCTTCTAATTTTGTGCGTTTTGCTGCAGGAATGTGAGCAAATGCTCTACATCCAAATACTCGAAGATGTGATAGATCAACTCTATCTCCTGTCCAAGCTTCTTCTGGTGTCATTCCTCTTAGTACTTTTGTAGGCGACCTGTTCTTCAGGTAGGTTGCTGTACTTAAAGCTTCTGCCCAGTACTTGAAATTCAAATTTGCTTCCTGTAACATGCTTCTCGTCTTTTCAATAATGGTGCGATTCACACGTTCTGCAACGCCTAATTGTTCTGGCGTATATCTCACTGTAGTTTGATGAACAATACCAGAGTCTCTGAAGAACTTTTTCAAATCATTGTTCACATATTCCGTTCCGTTATCTGTTCTTAGAATCTTTATTTTCTTGTTAGTCTGATTCTCTACAAGAGCCTTGAACTCGCGAAATATTTCCTTCACCTCACTTTTATTTTTCATCATGTACACAAACGTTTTTCTGGTACAATCATCGGTGAATGTCAATGAATATCTCGATCCACTCCAACTATCAACAGACATTGGACCACAGACATCTGAGTGAACTAATTCCAATTTCTCTTTCGCTCTAAACTTGCTACTTTTGAAGGGAAGACGACAATGTTTACCCTTTATGCAAGCTATGCATCTCTTGAAGAACGTGTTGTCGTAGGTCATACCAGTAGCCAATCCTTCTCTGAGCAACATCATTGACTTTGCATTTAGGTGCCCTAGTCTTTTGTGCCACAACACTTGAGATTCTTGTTTCTTGGTTACAGCATTAGCCTGTTCAATGACCTCTGACACACCCAATTTGAAAACACCTTCTTCAAAAGTTCCTTGTGCGGTTGCATCCCCTTGAACTTCAAAACTATCTTCATCAAATATTTTACATCCCTCTTTTGAGAAGATCACAACCTTCCCTTTATCTACTATTTTTCCTACAGAGAGTAGATTCGTATTCAGCTCAGGAATGTATAATACATCTCGAATAGTTGTCTCAGAAGAATCGTTTGAAAGTTTTATTCTAACATCACCACAACTCTTGGCTGTTATCTTCGAATTGTTAGCCACTGTGATGTCTTGAATTCTTGGTTTCGAGTTTTTCATCCAATCTTCTCTCATCGTCATATGAGAGGAAGCTCCTGAATCAATTATCCAGGCATCGTGATATGATTTCATAGCGGACAAAGCTAATAGTGATTGATGTTTTTCACTATCTTTCTTTTCTTTTCTAGTCCCCTTCTCCGCGTCCTTAGACTTGCACTGAAATGATTTATGTCCCTTCTTATTGCATTTGTAGCAAGTGGGTACAAATCCTTTCTTCTTGGGATTAACAGATGCCAAAGCTTTCTCCTTATCGTTGTTCTGTCTAGATTCATGTTGAACCAACATCGATCTGATGTAATCGCTCGTTATTTTTACTCCAGAGCTCTCGATTGACATAATCATTGGTTCAAATTCTTCACTTAGACCACTCAACATTACCACACCAACAAACTCATCTTCAAGTCCAGCGTCAATTGAATCTAACTTTTGGGAAATCATCAATACCTCATTAAGGTATTCCTCCATCGAACCAAACTGTTTCAATTTCAAGCCAAATAACTGTCTCAGTAGGCCTAATCTTCTACCCAGTCCTTTGCACTCATAGTTCTGTTCGAGTTTCACCCAAACGTCTCTTGCCGTTCTACAGCTCCGAACAATGGGATACAAAGACTCATCAATGAGTAGACAAATTTTCGATTTTGCTTTCGCATCTTTTCTTGTATCAATTTCTTCTCCTTGAACAACTGGCCATAATTCCTCTGCAACAAGAAACATCTCAACACCAAATTTCCAGTTATTGTAATTCGCTGAACCTGTCAACTTCTTTATGTTAGGCAATGACCCCATTCCACTTGTTGCAAGTATATAACTGGGAGTAGCTCTAACTCTTCCTGAACCACCTTCATCTCCGGTATTTGAGTCCCCACCTTCAATAGGCATCTTGACTCAAAATCACGACACACACAAAAAAAGTGAATACCGGTCCTAATTATTTCTAAAATTTAGAAACGCGTGGCTGGATTCCAAAACCTGTTAGAGAGTATAAAATATACGCAGTGGTTTTTACGGTGGTTAAACCAAGAATATATTTTCCTACAACACATGCAGGAAAGGAGTTGGTTACCACATGTAAATTAATGTGGTACACCAATGCAAGTAGGTAATTGAAGTAGGTACCACTTATACCATCCAACACCGGCACCACAATTACGTTTAGCAAAGCGGAGATCAGAAATAGGATTCAGAAAGAAGATATATTTAAACTCAAAAAATTACTAGTTTTCGCTCAGAAATACACAACACAAAAGCATCTTCATTTTTCGGAATCACAACCACATCAACACCTGTTGACAACGAACACAAACATTAATCTAATATTGAAGACGCCTAACAATATGCTTTTCGTCGACTACAAGCAAGCGTTCGATTCAATCGACAAAGCAAAGCTTGTAGATTGTCTGAGAAAAAACGGTGTGCCGGACAAGCTGACCCGTTTGGTAGGGATGACGCTACTTGAAGCAAAGGTGAAAATAGCTGGAAAGATTGGTGAGGAATTCACCATTAGGACAGGGGTTCGACGGGGGGACGCGCTCTCGGCAACTCTTTTCAACGTGGCATTACAGGAAGTGGTCAGAAAAGTTGAAAAGGGATCATAGTCAACAAAATGTGGCAGATTTGCGCATATGCTGACGATATAGCTGTGCTAGCCAGAAATAAGCAAGAGTTGAAAGCAGTCGTGGAAATCCTGAACGCTGAGGGTCGCGAAATTGGTTTGAACATAAATCAAGAAAAAACCAAGTATCTTTTCATGAGCGCAGATCCCGGCCACGATCATAATCGACTTGGTTATTTGGACGTAGGGGCACTCAGATTCAGGGAAGTGAATACTTTCACGTACCTTGGATCGAGTATTACCAGTACCAACAATATGACAGCAGAGATTGATCGTAGGATTATTCTGAGAAACCGGGCATTCTACGCCAACGCTAAGCTTTTCAAATCAAAACTGCTGTCCAGGGCACTTAAAAAAAGGTTATACCTGAGGCTGATTAGACCGGTGGTTTGCTACGGAGCCGAAGCATGGACCCTTTCGAGCACTGACGCCAACAAGCTAAGAATATTTGAAAGAAAAGTTATGAGAAGAATTTATGGGGCAGTATACGAAAGGGGACGCTGGCGAATCCAAAACAATATGGAAATCGAGGCGATTCTCGAAAATAAAGATATTGTAAGTTTCATTAAAGCCAGTCGGATTCAGTGGCTTGGACATCTGGAAAGAATGCCTAATGAAAGACCCCCTAAGATGATTTTGAAATCAAGGCTTGAAAAAAGAAGGAGGCAGGGGAGACCAAGAGCACGATGGATGGATGACGTGGAAAGGGATCTGCTAAAGATGAATGTACGAAACTGGAAGAGTAAAGCCTGCGATCGAAATGAGTGGAAGAAGGTTGTTAGGGAGGCCAAGGGACACATCGTCCTGTAGCGCCTGG
>CM019175.2:5453144-5474290 GCA_009739505.2 Apolygus lucorum
TCGAAAAAAGCCGTTCGCAGTGACTGATGTCGCCATCACGATTAATATTTTGCCTCCCTCTTCTTGTGAGTTCGGGAAAACGGGTTTAACTCCTTAAATCGGTTCGGAAAAATAGGGTTTATCCTTCCAAACTCACATTGGATATTGATACTATTTTGAGGCTATCGTGGCGATACATCGTTTGATACTATTCTGAGCCTATTTTGAGTGTTATTCTGTCGCAGACAATATATGGTATCATTATCTAGTTACCTACTTATTTGGTATTTTTCACCAATTTTTGCAATTTTGTCAAAATTTTCGATAATATTGTCAAGAAAGTATCGATAAGTACCTCCGATATTCTAGACAAAAGTATCGATACCAATATATCGGTTTGAGTTTTGCATCAAAAGTATCGATACAAATATCGGTATCGATAATCCGATATATCGGTGGTATCGTGCTGGTATCGTATGGTGGTGTCGTTCTGCGGTACCGTCAACCAGGGTGATATGAATCAGCCGGGGTGATATGGATACTTATGGGTGATATGGAGGCAGCAACGCTTTTAGCTATTGCAGCGCTACCTGGTGACGTTTTTATGCGATCTGGTAGCAGAATATTGAACTAGGCATTTTGCTTCACCACCTTCATCCATGATTCAGTCGATTCAAGGATTTTAGAAGGTCATCCATGAAGATTATCAGATCCATAGAAACGCCGCACTTTTGTGTTGTTTGTTTACGTTCATCTGTGTAGCCAAGCTATGACCAGAAAACTTGATCTGCGTATTTTTTATTATATCAACAACTTCTCATGAAAAGAGATCGATTTTGTGTTTTGTTTCAACTTAAAACCCTCCTTGTCAGTGATTAATTTTGGTGAATTTCGGAGTTTTTGAGGGGTGGAGTGGATCGGGAGAAAATGCCTCGAAATTACCAGGTCATTGGGCATCTCAAAAGAGCACGAGCACTTATTACTTGGGACACTGTCAATGATTATTTTACTGAACTGAAGAACAGTCAAAAAAGAAAAATGAAAGGTTAAAAAAAAAGATAAGGGCTTTGAAATGAGGAAATTGGACAGTGCATTCAGGCTTCGATGGAGTGAAGCCTCAATTTCCTAATTGAGTGCACCGTCAATTTCCTAATTTCAAAGCCCTTTTCTTTTTTTAACCTTTCATTTATTCGATCTTCTATTTTTAAAAATAATTTTAGTGATTCATTTCACCTCGTTACTGGATTGGAGTGAATTTTACATCGGTTTTTGGCTTTGATCCATATCACCCCGACTAACGGGGTGATATGGATAATGTTTCATTAAAAAAATTAAAGTGAAAAAAGGTGCAAATCACAAAAATTGACATGGTACCGTCTTCTTGACATGTCAGAGAATCTATATTCGGAAAGCTAGCTCGCTCTAAAAACAGTGGGGTCTAATTTTTCAATAAAACTCCAAAAAATGATCCATATCACCCCGGTTGACGGTACTATCTGATGTTCTACGCCAGAGGGCTCAGTATGTGAATCCGGTCACTTTTCGCGTCATTTTTTGGTTTATTATTTTCAATACTGAACCATTGGAATCGACCAAGAAAATTTTTTTTTTTAACACCCCCCTCAAAATTTGATGGTTTACGTTTCAAGGTACGTAGAATCCAAATCGAATAAAAATTTGGCCGTCCGTCCGCCCTCCGCCGTACGCGGCACTTTTGCCACTTAGCATTGACCGATTTTGATAAAATATGTAGGCTCCATTTGGGGTCTAGTTGTGCCCCGAAGATTTTGGTTGATGTAGGTCAGTTCTAAGGGTTCCAAAATGAATTTTGAAATTCCCTAACTCATAAAATTTTGATATAAAGGTATTGTTTTTCCTTCAATTAAGGATTCTATAGAATTTTTAGAATTTTTTGAGACCACGCGGAGCCCTGTAGGACAAACCGTTCGCTCGCTACGCGAATTTAAGGGTTTTACGTACGATAAATAAGAAACACGAGTGTGAATCGCAAAAGAGGCCTAATCTCCGTTCAAATTATAGCTGGCCGAAATACGATCGATGTTTTTTCTTCAAGTTGGATGGTTTGTGGCTTTGCAGACGAGTGATCTATATAAAAATAATAAACCATTGTGTAATAATTTGCAGCGTTTTTTTCGTTTGACGTGAACGATATTAAATATCGAGAAATTTTCTCGATTTTTGCAGTGTTTTTTTGACGGAGGCTTCGCTTTTTAGGCATTTTCTTCTACGGTAATTGTTTTCCCCTTGGCTATTCCCGGTGTTAAACGTTATTCTAGGGCCCTACTATAGAATTTGACTTGAAATTCCAGAATCTAAAATTGAGGCAAAAAGTTTTCGCCAAAATGTTCATAAAAACAAACAAGAAGACGTGTTCGTTAGTCCGGAATTTCGGACAACTTCTACGACCAGATTTAATCGAGCTAGAAAACGATCAAGTTCGTTGCGTTGCTTCATTCATCAACCAATGAAGATATCAGTATTCACCTTATTTTGAGAATGTTGTCTGGACTGAGCACCATGTCGGCTATGGAGCCGCAGAAATTGAATAACCTGCGAATGAGAATAACCATTAAGCATCCCGTAAACTAATATTAATTTAATCTTCATTCTCTACACAATAATCATACATCGGTACTTAGTACAGGAACTTTATTCAAAAATTAATTTCAACGCTGAAAAATCCCTCTGGATGTCGCTGAAAAATCACTCACCTCGAAGGAAGGTCGGTTTTCTCCGGGAAAATATCCACGAAATTCGATTCGCAGTCGTTCGGGACTTCGAGAGCGAATTTGTTGAACTGCAATTGGATCTGTCGAAGAATTTAAAAAAATCGATTAATTAATTTCCGTTGTTATTACTGAGAGATTTCTACAAGGGAACACTTCGACAATGAATTTCGCTTATAATTGGCTAGAAATATCAGCTTTTATCAGTCTAAATGGATTAATAGTGTCACCATTCGATTCGGCGTGAAAAGTTACGTAGAAAACGATACCCAACTCGACTACCTTCAAAACACCGTAAATTTGTGAAAATCGGCTCAAAATTGGACCAAAATGGCGATAGAAACGTCTATTTGTGTTTTACCCTCCTAATTATAAGTATATTTGGTATATTCGGAATCAGCCCGAATTTTTCTATAAGAAATCATCATTCAAATGTGGACGATTATCAATTTACAAAATTTCGCCTAAATTTTCTCAAAATATCAGCTTTTATCACTCTAAGTGGATTGATAGTGTCGCCATTCGATTCGGCGTGAAAAGTTACGTAGAAAACCTCGAAAGTTGAAGAAACCTCGAAAGTTGAAGATTTTTCGAAGTAAGAGTGTAAGCTTATTTAGTCAACAGTGGCACGGGTCCGCCATATTGCTGTTGTGTTGTAGGAATATTTAGGGATATTCCTAATTTTATCAAATTATTTCATTTTTTTCGGGGGATATTTCCAATTTATAATTTTCTCAATCAGTTTATAATTTCCTCAATTATAAACGAAATTACCTTCCAACCTTCTTCTACCGTTATGGTCCACATGCACTCGAGGGGCATCCCGAATTCCGAACTTCGGTCTAGAAACTCCTGATCGATGTCCGACTTGTTGACGTAACCTTCGATCCCTCCCAGTTCCTTTCGACACAGCTTTTCCGGAACTTCGGTGCCTGAAATGAACAGAAATCAACTCAAATCAAATTTCGTTACTTCAACGGGGAATTTGCCTCGATTTTAGATTTTGGAATTTCAAGTAAATTCTATAGTAGGGCCCTAGAATAACGTTTAACACCAGGAGTACCCAAGAGAAAACAATTACCGTAGAAGATAATGCCGAAACAAGTGAAGCGGTGTCAAAAAACTAGGGATGGGTATCGTTATAAAAGTATCGATACCGTAAAACCGTCAAACTTTACCCCACCAGGGGTAACTTTACCCCAAAAAGTGAGAATCTTCAATTGTGACGTAAGTGTGGTAGAACTTAGATAAAAGTTAGCTATTGTGTTTTCGCTATTCTCCACATCCCAGTTAATCGATGCGTCTTGCGATGGCGCCTTTATCCATGTTATCAGCTGTTATCAGTCATAGTTTCCTGTTCAGCTGTTTTTGTCCTGTTTCTCGTGCTCCAAAATTTCTTCCATATCAGGTGTTTGAAGTGGATTTACCAGGCAAGCCCTCATCATATCACTTTCAGTATCTTATTTTGAACAAAATACACTTATCAAATTCCCAAAAGAGTGTTTTCTTAGTTAAGCCATTGTTTACCAAAAATTTGATGGTAACTTTACTCCAAAAACCGGGTATCTTTACTCCACTATAAAGGTTGGGATAATGGTAACCTCACTCATAATTTTCTTATTTGATCTCGAAAAATATTTGAGTTTTATAATTTTTGCAGTGTTGAATGTAAGGTTTCTAGTGTATCTCATGTTGCAGAAGTAAGAGATGGGGTACAGAAATGAGAAAAAGCTTGGTACGCGCCCCTACCGAAACTTTACAACAATGATATGAACATAAACGTGCTTTGGTCTCATAAGTATATATGCAGCGAGTGGTGGGTGGATTTGAAGAGGAGTACGTTAATTTGCGTGACACAATTCGAAACAAGCTGGCTCCTGCCATCCTTGGGCGAGAGGCAGGAATTTTACAAGAGCTTCTCGAATACCCAACAAAGCTGGGAGGCCTAGCTCTTGAAAATCCCGTCAAAGCGGCTTCAATGGCATACGAGACATCCAGAGAAGCCACAGCGCCACTCTCTCATGCCATAAGGAGTGGCAGAACCTTGGACGTTGCCCAGTACGAAGAGGGTGTGGTGTCAAATTTGCGAGAAGTGGCAACACAGCAAAAAACCTCTGAGCTTGCAGCCAGCGAGCAGCTTTTGACATCACTACCCAGTAGGCAACAGAGGACCATTCGGAGGACTAGGGAGGCATCACAATGGCTCAGCGTCGTCCCACTTGCAGCAGACAACTTCGACTTGTCGTCTTCCCAATTCCGTGACGCACTAGCCATTCGGTACGGTTGGGAACCAAGAGGGTTGCCAGTATGGTGCGACGGATGCGGGAGTCCCATGGACATGAACCACGCCCTCAATTGTATGAAGGGCGGCCTGATCAAACAGGGACATGACCTGGTTCGGGACGAATGCGCCAAAATAGCAAGCCTCGCATGGAACGGTGTTGTCACAGAACCAGTTCTTCGTGAAAGTGCTGATGGCAGCCCCGGCCTGGTGGCAGACATGAAGGTGTGTGGGACCGTGAGAGACCTGCGTTTTTTGATACCCGCGTTATAATGCTGACGCAGTCTCTTACACTTCCATGGACTGGCCAACCATCTCTCGCCATGCTGCCCAAGCCAAACATGCAAAATATGACAGAATAGCCGAAGATCTGAGAGGGTCTTTCACGCCACTCGTAATTTCATGCGATGGAGCATTGCATAAAGAGTATGACGCTTTTCTCAAGAATGCCTCCTTACGCCTTGCCAACAATGGTCCAAATCCTACGCTCAAGTAATGATGTGGACGCGAGTGAAAACTCAATTCTCCGTCCATCGAGCGGTTTCCATGAGGCTAAGAGGCCCAAGGAAACAAGTCCGAGGACTCGGACTGGAGGATGGAGCAGCAATTTGGCTCCCACAAGACTAACTCCTCCATATTTACGCTCGCTTGCTCGCACGCTCGCAAAAAACAAAAAACCCTTTGGCATAAATCAATTTCAATTTTCGGCAAACTTTTGGTATACCAATTTGAACTTTTGGCAACTCATTTGAACTTTCGGTAAATCCATTACGTTTCGACAACTACTGGAGTCCTTGTCCACCTTCATTCCCTCTACAATATTCAATAAAGTGTTTTTTCTCTCTCTCTGTGATTTACAATATTATTTACTCGTGGGCTAACTTTGAAATTTACCATTGCAATTCATTTGAAAGTTATCGAATGTGAAACTGACTTTTTCTGTGATTTTGTTAAGTCATTCGTTTATCGTTTATTGTCCTTTAATATTTCTTTACTTGTAGAAAGTTTTGCTCGATTACCTACTGTTGTATTTGTACTAACAGATCAAATACAGTTTAGACCAGAATTAGGCTTTTATTCGCATTAAACGACAAGAGAAGAATGAAAGAGAAATTAAAATTTGATCTAGTAAACTAATGGTTACATCGCAACGGGCACACGTGTTTTGCTATAATAATAATGTCAGTTCATCACATTCTCCCCCTCTATATTTTATACTAGAACTTCGTGATGTAGTCCTTCAGGTAAGCCGGAGGTTTGGAAATCCGACGGGGCCTCGTGGTTCCAGTCTCAGGTAAGGGTGGAGAACCGCTTTGGAGTGGCTGATTTGGAACATTAGAGGTGTTCGGCTCGAGGGTGGTGGATGGTCCTGCTTCAGTTTCTTCAAGGCTAGGAAGAATTAGTGCCTCTTCTCTTTGTTCTTCGGCCAGTAGGAGATTCTTCGGTTCTGAGATGCAGATTCGTGTCTCCCCTTGGGGCAAGTTGTCGTAGCGAGACGGTAGATTCACTGCCATCTTTTCGCCGAATAAGAGCGTACTGGGGATTTGCTTCCAGGAGTTCAGCCTCTTCTACCAAGTCGTCGTACTTGCTGGACCGTACGTTTCGTTTGATGAGCACAGGGCCAGGTGTGGTGAGCCAAGTAGGAAGAGCTTCTCCATTCGAGGTTCGGCGAGGAAAACTGAAGAACCTTTCGTGAGGTGTACAGTTAGTAGCAGTACACAACAACGACCGAATAGAATGGAGAGCCTCTTGAAGAACTTCTTCCCAATCACGAGTCTGAAGGTTTCTATTCTTGAGAGCTAGATTTATGGTCTTCCACAATGTACCATTTAAACGCTCTACCTGCCCATTTCCTTGAGGATTGTACGGGGTGGAATGACTAGTGGCTATTCCATTGGAATGTAAGAATGATATCAATTCCCGTGAAATAAAGGAGGAGCCTCTATCAGAGTGTACATAAGCAGGAGTCCCGAAAAGCATGAAAAGATCTGTGAAACATTTTATAACAGTGGCAGAAGTTGTGTCTTTACAAGCGTAGGCGAAGGGGAATCTGGAATATTCGTCAATGATGGTCAGAATGTAGTAATTTCTGGTTTTGGAGGGGATTGGTCCCTTAAAATCTACATTGATTCGTTCAAAGGGCGCAGTCGCTTTGATGAGCGTGCCCCTGGTTTTGAGAAAACGGGGCTTTACTTCAGCACAAACAGGACAAGCTGAATTGACCCTTCTAACGTCTTCAACTGAAAAGGGGAGATTTCTGCAGCGCAGCCAATGAACCATTCTGGTGATTCCGGGGTGGTTGAGAGATTGATGCAACCCCAGCAGTCGATCATTAGATACTGAGCTACAAACTCGAGAAAGAGCATCAGCCTTCACGTTTTCTTTTCCAGGGCGATAAGTTATATCGAACTGGAAGGGAGTCAACTCGAGTCGCCAACGTAGAATTTTATCGTTTTTAATTTTGCTGGAGTGCTTTTGGTTGAATACAAAAGAGAGTGCTTGTTGATCCGTTAGAAGTTGAAAATTTCTGCCTAAGAGGAAGGACCTCCATCTCTTTAGAGATTCAACTATTGCAGCAGCTTCCTTCTCAATAGCAGGGTGAGCACGTTCAGATTTAGTGAGAGTCCGTGAGAAGAATGCCACAGGCCGACCAGCTTGGCTCAAAGTTGCGGCCAAGGCCACATCAGAAGCATCTGTCTCTACTACCATCTGGTCAGTGTCGTTTATTGTGGTAACTGCAGCGTCAGCTATATTTAGTTTTAGATTTTCAAAATCTTTAGCAGTTTGATGATCCAAAGGAAACGTCTTACAATCGGTCAATGATCTAATTTTATCTGAGTAATGTGTGATCCATTTTGAGTAGTGAGCAAAGAACCCTAGAGCACGCTTCAAAGATGCAGCGTTGTGAGGAAGTGGCATTTCCAAAAGAGGTTTGAGACGCTCCGGGTCCGGTCGTATATCGTTATGGGATACCAAATGACCAAGCAAGTGTATAGAAGTCATGTTGAATCTGCTTTTACCTTTGTTGATTTTGAGATTGTGTTTGTCAAGTGCTGCTAATAGTCGAGAGAGATTTAGGTCATGGTCATTTTTATCATGCCCACATACAGTTATGTCATCCAAGTAAGAAAACACCCCGGTTATTTTTTCTTGTGTTATAACCTTGTCGACAACTCGCTGAAAGCAGGCAACACCATTTGTCACTCCAAAAGGGATTCGGGTGAATTGGTAAAGTTTCCCCGCAGCTTCGAAGGCTGTGAAGGGTTTTTCTTCTTCTAAAATGGGTACCTGGTGATATGCCGACTGCAGGTCGATCGTGCTGAACATCTTGTATGCAGCAACTTTCCTAACCAAATCATCGATGTTTGGGAGAGGATATGCATCGAGAAAAGTGAATTTATTGACCGTCTGGGAGTAGTCTATCACCATGCGTTTTTTATGGTGTTCACTTTCAGTAACTAGTACCTGTGCCCTCCAAGGAGAGTTACTTTCCTCAATAACTCCTTCAGACAGAAGTTTGGACGTTTCATCCCGTATGAATGCGAGGTCAGTTTCAGTGTATCGCCTGGACTTTGTGGCAATAGGCTTGCAGTCAGACGAAAGGTTACTGAATAAGCGAGGAGGTTCCACACTGGCACAAGTAACCGCGCATATAGTAAGTGGAGGCTTTGATCCACCGAAAGAGAGTGTAATATCGGAATGTTGCACGAGTAAGTCATGTCCTATCAATACATCAGCACAAAGGCCTTTCATGACTGTCAATTTGCTTGAAGGATAGCTATGATCATCAAGTTGGAGATTCACTTGAACATGTCCTTCGATTGGAGAAGAGAGCGATGTTGAGGCCATTGAGACCCTTCCTTTTCCCGGAGAAAGAGGAATTTTGTGTTTGAGAGCAAAATTGAGATCTATAAAGCTAGCCGAACTTCCAGTGTCAATCAAGCAACGTGCTGGGATGTCATTAATTTTTACTAGAATGACAGCTCGACTCAGGAGATTCAAATGTTCCTTGTTGACTGACGCAATAATGGAAGCGGAAACTTTTGTGTTAGCAGTTTTCTTACATGCTTTAGCATAGTGCCCTTTGATACCACATTTCCCGCATTCAGCGTCTCGTGCAGGACATTTAGAGCGGGGATGCCTGTCGTGACCACAAAAGTAGCACTTATCGCCAGATTTGCTAAACTTGGGAATGGCACACAGCGTAGTGTCAGTTTCCTGAGCAGGAGCAGCTTCCTGAGATGGAAGAGGAG
This sequence comes from Apolygus lucorum, assembly GCA_009739505.2. Lineage (NCBI taxonomy): Eukaryota > Metazoa > Arthropoda > Insecta > Hemiptera > Miridae > Apolygus > Apolygus lucorum. Next base: position 5,462,405 of record CM019175.2, read on the forward strand.
CGCAGCTGGCGCTCGAGTAACTACTCAAGGGTTGGATGTACCCTTCAGCTTGCTTTTGAGCTGCTTCCAATGCAAGGGCTTGATTGATGGCTTCGTTCAAACGTAGACTATGATTTTCCAACAAACGCTGTCGGATCTGAGTGGACAGCAAGCCATTGATGAAGGCATCGCGGATATATTGGTTTTTGTGGTCCACTGCAGATACAGCCTTAAAGTCACAATCCTTGCTGAGGATTTTCAAGGTTTGGACGTATTGGTCGATTGACTCAGTGGATAGTTGTTTCCGTACAGCCAGAATATGTCGCGCATAGATTTCACTCCTTCTTTTTGATGAACACGGAATTTAGAGTGTCTACAATGTCGGCGTAGGAAGTATAGTCACTGACCAGCTCATAAACGTCAAAAGATAAGAAATTAGTGATTACTTTGAACTTCTCTTCATCATTGAGCGGTGGTTCTCTTGAGACATCCACGAAGTTTTGGAACGCCCTCAGCCAGTGGGTCCACTCCTTAGCAGCAGTAGGAGAGTCGGGTTTCCCATCAAAGCGGCTCGGTTTGAGAAACTTGTCCATTGAGATTCGATTGTTTAATGCGAATAAAATTGTTGTATTTGTACTAACAGATCAAATACAGTTTAGACCAGAATTAGGCTTTTATTCGCATTAAACGACAAGAGAAGAATGAAAGAGAAATTGAAATTTGATCTAGTAAACTAATGGTTACATCGCAACGGTCACACGTGTTTTGCTATAATAATAATGTCAGTTCATCACACCTACTCAAGTCTGTCTATACTGAAGACTGAAATTGTGATCTCTTAACCAGAAATATTGCATTTCAAGCAAATTCGTTGAATTAAATGATCATTGGAATTTATATTTTTCTTAGGTATAACTTGTATTTTTCAAGCTAAAAAGTTCAATTTTTCAGAATATATTTTATAATAATATTATAAATACTTGATATTATCAAGTATTTCTGGGGTAATGAATTCAATCCCGACTAGTAACATTGCACCACTGCCCGTTTCTATAGCGATAACCGTGAGTTTTTCAGAGTGGAGTAAAGATAGACGCACTCATAGGAAACTTTACTTCAACATTTAAACAAAAAAAAAAAAAAAAATAGGGAGTTACAATTGTCTGATCAACGAGCTCGACCACTCAAAATGTTTAGGAAGCCCTGGAGATCAATTCACTTATTAAAAAAAAATCAATTTAACCCATTTCGAGTGGGAGAAATTGTATTTGGAAATGTTTTGGAGTAAATCTTGGGGTAAAGTTTGACGGTTTTACGGTATTTTGTATCGATATTTATCATATCCAGAGATCAAACACTTCAAGAGACCAACCACTTCAACAAACTAAACAAAGATGATGTACCACCACCTCCAGCTCTCTATGATAACCTGCTGTACTCCATCATCTAGGAAGGACCTAGAGGAGTTGGGGGCGGGAGGAGTGAGCGGAGGAGTCGGAGGGGTGGTGGGGAGAGTCGGAGAAATCGTTTTTGCCTACTTTTAGTAGGGTTTTCAGCTAGTCCCTAATAAAATGGAGATGATGGTGAAAACGATGGGTCTCATCAGCCCAGCTGGAGCCCTAATTGAGTCCGATGGTTATTTTATATTAAAAATACAAATATAAATTCATGAAATACACTAATTATTTATTTATAGTAGAAAGGACTTATAGTAGAAGAGACTTACCAGACTTCGGGACGAACTCATAAACTCCTTTGAACCCTCTAGACTCAATGTTTTCATCTGATTTGAACCTGAAATGATATCATTATAAAATTAAGTAGGTATTTGAACAGTTTCATCAACAGAAGAGTTCACGAGGATTGGGTTAACATTACCACGGTTTTTTGGTGTCTTTACTACATCTTCGTAAAACTAAAACTGTAGCTGCAAATTATTACACATTGGTTTATTATTTTTCTAAATAGATCACTCGTCTGCTAAGCCACCAACCATCCAACATGAAGAAAAAACATCGATCGCGTGTTGTTCAGCTGAAATTTTAACGGAAATTAGGCCTCTTTTGCGATTCACACTCGTGTTTCTGATTTATCGTACCAACCCTTGAATTCTCGTAGGGAGCGAACGGTTTGTCCTACAGAGCTCCGCGTGGTCTCAAAAAATTCTAAAAATTCTATAGAACCTTAAATTGAAGGAAAAATAATACCTTTATATCAAAATTTTCTGAGTTAGGGCGTTTTCAAAATTTCAAACCTCATTTTTCAACCCTTAGAAGTGACCTACATCAACCAAAATCTTCGGGGCACAATTAGACCCCAAATGGAGCCTACATACCGAATTTCATCAAAATCGGTCAATGCTAAGTGGGGAAATTGCCGCGTACGGCGGACGGAAGGCCAAATTTTTATTCGATTTTTGGATTCTACGTACCTTGAAACGTAAACCAACAAATTTTGAGGGGGTGTTAAAAAAAATTGGTACTTTTCCGTTGTACCCCCCCAGTCAGTTTCGCTACTTTTTCACGCCCGCCCTTTGTTTCTAGGCACCGGTAATGATTCCTTTTCACATTTTAATAAATTAATGTACGCTCAGTTTGAGGGAGTAAAGAGAAGACTTTTTCACTTGAAATAAAGACAAATCAGGACTAATGCACGAACTCACGTTGATAATCAACGGTTGATTCTTTGTTTACATAACCTTTCCCGCGGATAACCCCAGTGAGAAGGGGTCTCATGGAGCAACGGAATCCTGATTGGTTCAAAGACTCGTGACGTTTCAACGTGGCTGCCCCATAAACAGATTGCCGCTACATTTAACATTTTCATCTTCCTTAAATTCTCTAAATTTTTTGGATGCTTTTTCGAGCAGCACACTACGGTTTTTTCCATATCAATGAACCCTCTTTCGAAAAAAAAAATTTATAAAATTTGAGGCAAATTCCCCATTCTTGGAAAAACAAGGGGTAGTCATTGACCACGGGCGCTGCGTGCTTGCTTGGGTCCAATACCTTCCCGATGAATCAGTTGGTTTACAAACATCCCTTCACAAAGGACAAAGACAATGCCAAACAGCTAATTCATTACTCGATACCTATTTGTGCGAATTTATGTGGAGGCAATCAAACACAACCACGGCAATTTGTTTCAACAAATCCTCACCGACATTGGCAACTTTTAAAGACTCGGTAATTCTTTTTTTCCCTTCTTTTTTTAAAATATTATAATTTCTTCCCACAGCTTGAAATTGTGACGAATTCGACGTAAATATGTATTGTAAGTAAGAATGCCTTGAAACACCGGGCGGGCCTGTTGAAGACAGACTGGGGGGGAAATAACGGAAAAGTACCAAAAAATTTTTCTTGGTTGATTCCAACGGTTCATTATTGAAAATAATAAACCAAAATTCTCTCATGATGGTCATACTGAACTGAAGACTCATCTGAAAAAATCGCACGTGATGGGCATACTGAACGATTCAGATTTTCATTAAAATATCGGAGAAAATACTGATAGTTAACTAAGCATTGGACTCACTGAGAATGTCCACCTTGGCCTACGTTAGAAGGAGACCGATGTAACGTCGGGTCAGTTAGAAATGTAAGTAAATTATGATAAATTGAGATAAGTAATGTATGTGTGGCAAATAAACAACTAACTATTTCAGTCAGTGTATATTAATAATAATCAAAGTTTTATTTTGATAACAAATAACAACAAAAGCCGTCGTTCCAAAAGCAAGCTTGCTGCGAGGTGACAGCCAGCAACAAGGTGTGAGATGCACGCTGGGTATCGAGCTTCTCTCCCCTAGATAATGCTACCAGAGATGATGATGGCTCTTCTGGACTAGTTGGTCTGCAAGGGCAGTGCAGCACCGTCTTCTACCCTCAAGGCCTCCTCCTCACGATCCGCCTGCCGGTTTTCACCATATCCTAGATACCTCAGAGGCCTTCGAGAACCTCGAAGCCTCAAGGATACAGCTCGAATCGTCGCAATTTGTAATTTTATGCGGACGAATTCGGCGACCAATGATCGGGGTTTTTTCCCATTTGTCGGCCAAGCCATCCACCAGCTTCCTGCAGAATGAGTTGAACTCCTGATGAAGGACCCCTTCGCATGATGTGATTAGAGGCGAAAACGAGCCATGGAGATCTTCAGCAGCTAGGTCGTATTTTCGATGCTTGGCCCTAGCTGTTTCTCTAGCTACAGTGTCCCAGTCCCGGGTGGAATAGGAATCAGCGTCAGCGTTAACAACGCAGAGATCAAAAAACGACGCCCGGTCCCTATCCCACACTCCGTTGACTTTGATGTCAGCAATGAGTCCTGGCTGTTCTGCTGTTCCTTCCCGCATTACAGGCTCAACAACCACCCCAGCAAAAGCTTGTCTGGCCAGTCCTGCCACCACATCCTGGATCTGGTCGTGACCTTGCTTGACAAGCCCCCCTCTTTTGCAGTTCAGAGCATGGTTCTTATCCATTTCGTCCCCACAGCCATCGCACCTTCCCCGTAGTGTGAGTAAGGGTTTGTTGTACCTCAGGCAGAGGGCGTCTCGAAATTGTGTGAGGGATAGGTCCAGGCTATCTGCTGCAAGTGGAAGTTTTGTGAGCCACTGTGAGGCATTTCCATCAATGACGCGTTTCAGGGTCCGCTGTGTGGCTGGTGCCAGCTGTTCCATAGCCTGCTGGCTCTTCTCTTCATTGAGCTGCTTCCACCTTGCCTTCTCTTCCTTCTGCTCATGGATGACCTGCTCTGCATGGTCTTCGACATTCAACTCGGTACCTGTTGAGATGCTATTGGCTATGACTGAGGAGGCTCTTCTGGAGTGTTGTACCTGCCATTGGATGAATCAACTGGGTCCTCAATTGCCAAGCCCCCGAGCTTTACAGGCAATGCCATAAGATTATGTTCCTCAGCTGATGGGGCTGTCCAAGGATGGCTGGAGTCAGGCGGTTCCTAATCTTCTCTCTGAGAGGTTCATATTCAGCATTTCCTCCCTCTGCCACCCTTTGGAGATACGCCCACTCCTGCTGAAGTGATTTGACAAACGCGGTGTACGTTGCCTGAGGGCTGTCGGGAGCACATTTCAGTCAGTGTTAGTTTCAGTTTCAGCAACCATTTTCTAGTGAATTTACGGATTCTTCGTGATTTTAACTGATAACGACACAAATGACTTGAAACCCAACAAAAATGTTCACTAAACTCGCGGCGAAAACTAAAGGCGGCAAAAACTCCATTGTCAAGGTATCATCATCACTTCGACATGCGACTTCGGCAGATCCATCATTACTATTACTTCTCTACGGAACACCTGATATGGTTCCGATGATTAGTTCAAGAACCCCCCTGTTCCGTTCAAGAATCCTCTGTTTCCAACGATCTACCGTCTTGTGTAATGTATATCTCTCTGTGCATTCAAGGGTCGTCACTGAGACATACGACTTCGGCAGATCCAACGTTACTATTACTTCTCTATGGAACAGCTGATTTCGTTCTGATGATTCATTCAAGAACCGTCCTGTTCCGTTCAAGAGTCCTCTGTTTCCAACGATCTACCATCTTGTGTATAGGGATGGCAACGATATATCGATATATTTCATATATCGATATATTACGTTTGATATATCGATATATTTATATCGATATAGAGAACCGATATTATCGGTCAATATCGATATATTTACCGATATATCGCGACCCGTTTTCAAGTAAAAACATTTTTTTTTTTTTAGTAAAAATTAAATATTGAAATGAATGGACGAGAAGGGACGCCTGTACTTGTAAAAACATCAAGTGATTTTATTCCAAATTTTGTAGGTACCTAGTGATGGGTTGATTTCAGACTGTTGACTTCAACAGAATGTTGATTTTCAGACATGATTGTGTACATAGCATTCACCTACAGTGGCTCTCAAGGCTCAATTACTTGACTTAAGCCAAAATTAATGGAGGCTAGTCCAGCTTAAAACTACCTACTATACGAAGTGAAGCAAGTTTTCACAACAATTATTTTCAATTTGAAGGATCATGATCGTCTACAGTACCTATACCCCTGTCAATTTATAAATTAATTTAACATTGCAATGACATTTTCGCACTTTTTTCCAGTTTTTAAACAATGAATTTCGATCATTCATACCCAGTAACTTTTGAAAGTAGGTTAATACTTATTTCACACGGTTTTGACATTTTCATGTCTTTGCTTTGGCACATAAACTGAAAAATCGTCACGAAAACTAAGCAAGTCTTGCTCACGCGACCAATAAATAAATAAAATAGACTCACTGTGTTGCGTAGAGAACAATCAACTGTTTTCTTATTTTGATGCTTGGGTACATGAACTAACAACCTTACTTCACTACCTTGTTGTGTTACACACTACAGTAGTGGTTGACATGAATATGTCCCAATGTGTTGCAGTTTCCAAATAGATCTTCCGATATGTCGAGTGTATCGATAATATTTCCTCCAAAATGATGTTAGTAACTTTTCAATTCACCTACCTACTTACTTCTTCAAGTTTTTCCAAGTATATACTCTGATATGTCTATAAATGTCATCCTAAATGATTTTTATATTGTTTTAAAACTATTATATTCACCTACCTACTTCACATGTTTTTAAAGTAGATCTTCCGGTACATCAAAATGTCGATAAATTTTCTCCGATATATCGATATATTTTCTCCGATATATCGAAGGTATCGATATCTCATTGACGATATATCATTTGATCGATATATCGATATATTTCATTCGATATGCCATCCCTACTTGTGTAATGAATCTCTCTGTGCTTTCATCAAGACTTGATGAGAGATACTTAGTATTCATCAAGACTAAGTGAGATACTTAGTATCTCACTCCTACACGAATCTACTCGTAGCTAAGGTATACAAAAATACTTACTTAAATACTTATATTTCGGCCTGATGTAATTTTGAAAAAATATGACTGGAAATTAGGAAAAAAATACCTGAGCCAAAGACTTCTGCCGGTTGATTGTATAATAGGAGGGTACACGCTACCGCAGAAAACCCCTGAAAAAAAAATTATAAAATAAAATAAAAAAACAGTACAATAGATAAGGAAGGAAAGAGTACATTTGTCAATGAAGGTAAAAAGTCAGAGAGGAAACGTCGATTAGGGAAACCGAATGTGTTCCTTTAGGTCAGAATTATTCAGAGCTTCACTACCGCCGGTAGTGAGGAGGAACGAAATGGAAATACTCAGGAGGACTCACCAATGAGTTTATCGTAGCCATTGGGGCCGTCCCTAATTTCTAAAGAATCGAACCTGTAAAATATAATATAAATCATGTAACCGAAATGTATTAAAATCGAATATTACCAATAAAACCCAATCTACACTATTTAAATACATTCAGCTGAAACGGAAACGTCAAATATTGAGCAAAAATTGTACCTGCAGTCTTGGGAAGGTTCGATGTCGAATCTGTCTCTAAAATCCAGCTTCAAGGTGTTTCCAGGGGGCGCTGAAACAACCGAAGACAATTTTCAAAGTAAAACCCATTAAAATAATAAACAATTAATATAGTCAGTCATATCAATAGTCCGGGCAACGAAGACTAAAAAAGGGCCTGAGGTAGAAAAAAAATAGAACCCAAACCAAAATTGGCACAGATGTAGGGGGGGGGGGTATCCATATTAACATACTAAAAGTCCTGGAGGGTGGGGCACGAGCTCGAGGGGAGGGGGGGTCCTTAAAGGTCCCATTTTGGAGTTTTTCGTGAATATCTCGAAAACGGTGCATTTATCGATAAAACATGTCCTATAGTAAATTAAAGCTGATAAAATTCTCTACAACTTTGATTCTATAAGTTTTATCAAAATTCCGAACCGTTGCCGAGTTATATGCATGCGAAAATGGAGGAATTTTGAAAATTCGGTTTTAAGGTCACGTTTTCTGGATAACTTTGTTGAATTGCGTCCAAACGCAAAGCTGCCCGCTCATCTCCTCTCTTCTATGTTCCGTTTCCCCCTACAATGGGGTATTTTGGTGGGTCGGAAATTCAGGTTTTTGACCTCAAATTTGTATTCAGCACCCTTGAAAACCTAAATCTCGTCGCTTAAGCGGCAACACCAGCTATCTCAGTTTTGGGCCATTTTCGGGTTTCGACAGTTCCTGAATAAATTTTTCGCGGCGAAACGATTGGTGAAACGAGATTTCAGATATCTCCAACAGGTTTCGCGCAAATCGCTCATTTGATAACAGCAGCTATCTCATCCCTTAAGGCAACTGCAGCTATCTCAGTGCAGCTATCTCAGTGCAGCTATCGCCCTTCACTGGACTAACCAACACCGACAATGCAGCCCCTGTGTCAATCAACATATTAAATATGGAGATTCTCCAACTTTTAGCCCAATGATACTATAACATGTGGTAGAAAAATGAAATTAAGAGATCACACGTTTGAAAAAAAGGCGGGCCTCCATGAACGCACACACACTACACCCCGCGCGCGTGTGGGAGTAGTATTTTGTAGTATCCAAGAGATTCTCATTTCGAATAGCGTTACTTTACAGTTCAATCGTTAGCATTACCTACGTCTGCCGTCTGTAATCTGTTGTTTTCTGTTCGCTTCGTTTGTGGTTTCGACTAATCAAATTTTCAGCTAGTGTATCACCCACGATTTCTTTTCTTTCTTTCGTTTTAAATATGACGGAAAAGAAGAGGAAGATCAACGTTCTGGAGCCTCAATTTGAACCTGCTACCAGTGAGAACATTCCAATCTCTTCTCTGTGCATGGATACTTTTTTAGGACGTCCCACAGTAAGACTTGGGCGTCCTTATGCAATCGATCTGGGGTGAAGGAGGACAACACTCAACAGAAAAAAAAAACCACACAGTAATCCGTTTTAGACCATTCTGAATCCAAATCCGCGAAAAAAAACCATAGGTGTATGTCTGTGTGTGTGTAACAAAATCTTGTGTACTCTGCCCAGGCCTTAGTTCTCAACCGATTTTCCAGGTTCTTTTTTGTTCGACGCGGAAAACTATCTAGTTGTGCACTACGTCGCCGGAATTTCGAATTTTGCCTTTTAAGGGGAGGAAAGGGGGGGTTAATGCTCAAAAAACGTGTGTTTTTGGGCATAATCTTGTGTACTCTGCCCAGGCCTTAGTTCTCAACCGATTTTCCTGGTTCTTTTTTTCTTCGACGCGGAAAACTATCTAGTTGTGCACTACGTCGCCGGAATTTCGAATTTTGCCTTTTAAGGGGAGGAAAGGGGGGGTTAATGCTCAAAAAACGTGTGTTTTTGGGCATAATCTTGTGTACTCTGCCCAGGCCTTAGTTCTCAACCGATTTTCGTGGTTCTTTTTTTCTTCGACGCGGAAAAACTATCTAGTTGTGCACTCTTGCGCCGGAATTTCAAATTTCGCCTTTTAAGGGGGGGAAAGGGGGGGTTAATGCTTAAAAAACGTACGTTTGCGGGCATAATCTTATAAACTCTGCCCAGGCCTCAATTTCCAACCGATTTGTGTGTTTCTTGTTTTGTTTGACTAAAATAACTTCCGAGTTGTACATGATTTCACCAGAGTACCAAAATTTGCAAGAGGAGGGGATGGGTGGGGAATAATATTCACAAAATATCCAATTTTTCAATATTTCGGTTCCGTTACTGCTTACTGATTGTACCCAAGCTTTGAAATTGAGGAAAAATTCTCATTATACCTTAGGATTTGCATGAATTACTTTCTGTACCACCATGGAACTAATAGTGGTGCCACCATGGTGCCAGGGCACCATAAACCTCATATTTCTTGGGTTTTTTGGTGTTTCACCTTGAATACGGACGTGACATTCGACGGACTGCCTACTAAACCTAATAGATGAAAGTTCAATGTTACGACGTATTTCCGCTTTGGTGCCAGACTGGCATCATCGGTGGCGGTGGGGGGTGAACTGAATTGGCATGTTGGGTGTCGTAGATCATGGATTTTAAAATGCTCTTCAGATTCGAGGCTATCATGCCGCTAGAAGTGTTATGGTAGATAATGGTGAGGGGGGGGGGGGGGTCACTATTTCTTCCCTAAAGTAATAAATAAATTACATCGAGAGAAACAGTCTTATCGCTTAACAACTGGTTAAACTGATCCAATACTTATCCAATGGGACGTCCCCTGGAATGCATGCATTACTAAACAATATGTTTCAAAGACAGTTTTGGCTAGCTACGTCACACCATTCAAATCTTCAAAATTCCTTAGCTTCTCTGATTTTTTATAAATATTTTCTCGACGAACGGACCCGATTACCGTTATTCCTAAGCCATACTCATTTGAAATTTTTTTTTTTAAATGACTGAAATACCCCATTATCAGCGAAATCGACCCCTCTACCGTCTACCACACACTGCTAATCTTTTTCTGTGCCTTCACCCAAATTTTGACTTTTTTTAACTCCTCCCTCGCAGTTTTAAAGTCACTAGTTGCCATGTGTGCTATAATTAGTCGTTAATTCCTTCTTTGTCTTACTTCCTATAATATAGGAAGTAACACAAAGAAGGAATTAACGACTAATTATAGCATACAAGAGAGGAGGCAACATATAGTTACATATTATGTAACTATCTGCAGATAGTTCAACATTTTGAATTATACAATTGAGGGGTTTCCTACAAGAACAAGATAAGTCCAAAGTTTGAAAAAACCCGGTTAAGGCGCCATTTTGTTCCTGAATGTGTGCGATATCTAGTAACAAGTTTATTTCGGCAAGAACTAAACAGGTCCAAGTCTACGGGAGGCTTCAAAATGTGCGCATTTTGTAGGAGAATTCTAGTCCTCTCTATTTCCGCAAGAACGAAATAAGTCCGCGCGCGCCTGGCAACACTGTGCCTGAAGGTCAGGGCGTCGCATTCCCAGCTGTTTGTTTCCCATTCTTATTTCTGTTTTCGTCTTTGCCGGTAACCTTTTTTCCCTAATAAAGGTTTTTGATGAAACGACTGCTTGTCTACTTATCTATTCATTCATTTTCAAATCCTTAAGATAGTAGGAACTATTATTTTCTCCTTCATGTTACTGATGGTGAAACAAAGAAAACATGGAAATTTAACCAGCAACATAGGCATCTAAAAAAAACATTTTAAATGTTCTAGTTGTCAGTTTTTAAACACAGTTCGGAAATAGCTTCATTATTATTATAAAAACAGAAAATTTGATTACCGTCATAAACATGCAAAACGTGTTCACGTCATAAACATGCAGTACTTGGGCTTCAATGAAAATTCAGCAAGAACCAAACAAGTCACGTTTTGCAACAGGAGGGGGAAAAATTCAGGAAAAGGCCTTTCACAAAATTCAGCAGGTTTAGAATTTTCGATTTCGGACTTATCTTGTTCTTGTAGGAAACCCCTCAATTGCATTGAATTGGGCTTGCCCGTACTTAATTAAATAAATAAATAAATCCCTGGCCGTTTCATCGAAACCAGACAGTAATTTCGTATAGTCCCGTGAAAAGCAAAAATTCGAGTGGAAATTTGGCTTTCGGAGGACCCAAATTTAGACGTGCTGAACGAATATTGTACACCATTATGTCGCAATCTACTCACCGTCTATGACTTTGACGCAATCCGTGTTGTTGGTGTACAGGTCGGGGTAGTTCGGGCTGTAGAAGGTGTTTTTGGTCGGGTTCCCGTTGATGAACGCTTCGCACTTCGGGCTGATTTCGGGTCTCATCATGGAGGGGTCGTCTGAAAAATTCCAAGTTTCGAGTTTTCACACATTTTTTTTTCGGGTTTGTATTGAACGAAACTTGTTCATTTTCTCACCATCTAACGCCCGAATGATGTCTTGAGTGGTAGAAAAGAAGGGAAGTTGAGTCGGCGGCACTGTTTGTGGAACTGCAACATAAAAAAAGACTGTCAAGTGGGTGTGGCACGTAGCTTCCTCGTAC
>CM019175.2:5474390-5543110 GCA_009739505.2 Apolygus lucorum
GGGTGAAATGTGCAGTGATTGAGCTCGTTTGCGCACAGAACGGCCAGGGCTTTGGAGACACTCTGGGGACCCAAGGTCCCCCAAGGGTCCCCAGACTTGACGCGTGTGACTTCTTCCTTTGGGGGTACCTTAAATCACGCGTTTATGAATCAAAACCCTCCACTTAGGAGCTTTGAAGGAAGAAATAATGTCTCAAGTTGCGTCAATTGATCAAGACGTACTGGAGCGCGTCCACCGAAACTTCCTGGACAGACTTGCCACGTGTTTCGAACAAGATGGGCACCATTTGTCCGATGTTATTTTAATAACTTAAAATGGCATTTAATTCCCTACCTTCTGATAAAAATATAAAAAATTTAAGACTTCAACCATTGGAGTTACATTCATTTGTTTTTTCCGGTTCCCGTGAGAAACCCTGTATATCTTCGAGACTGGAGACCGAAAAAGGGGGATGGCTGACGAAATTACGCGGGCACAAAGCTTTCTCAATGAATTAAGTACAGTGGACTTGACCGAAACTGTCGTCGGAGCTATCTCAAAAGTCTTGACTCGAACTTGAGGATGAACACTGCCAAGGGGGGAGCTGCTGGTCGAAGGCTTCAAGGAGAACTGAGGCCTGTACAGTGTTGCCTCACATTAAGATGGCTGCTGGAATCTTCCTCCCTCCCCCCCCTGATGTCAGAGGGCCTCGATTTGTCTTCTCATGCTGGATGCTAGCAACCATGGATACTGTAATGGTGGGGTTGTCATTGGCTGTTTGGTATTGTATTCCCCTGGGGATGTTTATGGTGGAAGTCATCATCCTTGCAGTATGCAGACCCGTGCCTATGTGGTACTGGCCCAGACCTCAGGAACTGCACAATCCTCGCCACAGGTGGCTATGTGAGTCCTGTGTCTTGGGGTCCAGGAAGGGGAGTACTGACTTCACTCCAGCCCCGTCACCATCAGGTGGAATCAGTGAGCCGGGGGCTCACACAGTGTATTGAAAAGCGACAATTTTGACTCACAAACCTGTAATATCTTAGATAGAGCTATCTCTCATCTTCAAAATTTGTTGATAAATGAAGGACTAATTGACATCACTGTTTATTTCGCCTCATTATTTTCTTCAGTGTGAGTTTTCACGTGTATTCTCAAATCTCTGAGAGATTCTGTAGTAACAGGCACAGGAGTTATCCTCAGTGTGTCTTCACATGCCCTAGCTAGGGGGCTCTGTAATCACACATGTCACAGGTATGAGGCTGTCCATAGTGTGAGTCCTCTTGTGTTTCTTCAAATCTCTTAAGTGCAAGGCTCTGTAATCACACTCATCACAGGCATGTGGCTTCTCCCCAGTGTGTTTCCTCGTGTGCTTCCTCAAACCAGTTAGATTCGTGGCTCTATAATCACATTTATCACATGCGAAGGGCTTTTCTCCAGTGTGCGTCCTCATGTGATTCTTGAGGTTTGCTGCGAGCACGGATCTGTAATCACAGTGTTCACAGGCGTAGGGTTTCTCCCCGGTGTGTCTCTTCTTGTGTATATTCAAATAACACAACTGCGAGGCTGTGTAATCACACTGATCACAGGCATAGGGTTTCTCCCCAGTGTGTTTTCTCATGTGTTTCTTCAAATACCCCGGATCTGAAACTCTGTAATCACAGAAGTCACACGCGTAGGGCTTCTCCCCAGTGTGGGTCACCATGTGTCTTTTCAATTCTGCTACCTGAACGGCTCTATAATCACATATTTCACAGGGATAGGGCCTTTCTCCAGTGTGAGACGCCATGTGCCTCTTCAAACCAGCTAGCTGCGCGGAGCTGTAATCACATATATCGCACACGAACGGCTTCACCAAAGTGTGTGTCCTCATGTGATAGTTTAGTGGTCCTTTGGTCGAAGATCTGTAATCACATATATCACAGGCATAAGGCTTCACGCCAGTGTGAATTCTCTTGTGTTTCGACAAATCATCTCCCCGTAAGCCTCTGTAATCACATTCATCACAGGCATAGAGCTTCTCCCCAGTGTGAGTCTTCAAGTGTTTCTTCAAATATCTCAGCTGAGAGGCTCGAAAATCACATTTATCACAGGCGTAGGGCTTATCCGAAGAGTGAGTATTCATGTGCCTCCTCAAACTAGATATCAGTGAGGTTCTAAAATCACATTGATCACAGGCATAGGGCTTCGTATTCTTCAACTCACTGGATGGTCCTGTCTCAGACTTCTGCACTTCAGGTGATCCCTGATGAACGTCACTTTCAACACCGAGTGGGTCAGCAGTTGAATCTCCTTCCTGTTTGATCATCGGATACCCTCCAACTTCATCTCGCCTGCTGTTTCCAACCTCCTCTTCGTCGTGTCATCATCGCTCTCCACCTCCTGCTTGATCAACACAACTTCTCCTATCACACGATCTTCAGTCTCCTCTCCGCTCAACGGCTCTTCTTTCAACACAATTCCGTCTTCCATTATTACATAAAACACCTCTTTTCTTCAGGGAAGATTATGAGTAAACAACACCAATCAACTTTACACAGTGATAATAGAAGAATAGAAAACTTCCTCTTCTTCTTCACTCAATCAGCTGGTTGCCACAGTTGTAAAAGGAAGTTCATTGTTACGCCCGCTGTGCAGAGGGTTTACTATTACTCCATAGTTGTATCCTTGCTGACGAGCGACCCATGCATCAAATCCAACCTCCCCCAAATAACTTCTAACTACAGAAGAAGAGCAACAGAATTGACAAGTTTTTCCTTTTACTTCCATGTAATGGATACCGATGTCTCGAACGCATCCATGATTGATGATTTGTACGTGGATACTTACAAACATGGATTTCACCTAGGTATGTTCTTTTTACATGGATGCTTCACTCTTCCCTCCTTTTTTGATGTTGACACATCGCACGTATCCTAGAAGAGGGGTACAAGTCCAAAAATGTGATTTTCGGGAAATCGCTTTCAAAGTTTTACACTCAAACAAATAGCTCCATGACAACACGTTTAATGTTGATGAAATTTGGAGAAAATGTTCCCGTACTAATGCTTCTACAGCTCATGGACCGAAATTATTCTTTTCGCTAGTGAGGAAGGAGTGGGGGGAATATTTTTGTCAAATTTCTTCGATTTTCGGTGTTGTTCCCTTTTTTCATAGACAATATTTCTTTATTTCAGAGATGTCACCTTTTTTTTCATGGACGATTTTTATTCTTTCCCAAATGATTAATTTGGTTTTAAATGAGAATAATCATAACTTGAGGTGTATAAAACGAGAATTTATTAGATTGGGAGTTGTCGGAAAAATAAAACAGATTGAAAACGGAAGATATTTATAATTCTGTCCCCAAAAATATTCTTAAGTAATTAAAACAGCTTCTTAAAATCTATAATCAAAGATAACCAACGTGCGATTTCGATTTCAATCCCCCCCCCTCACACCATTCCTTCTTCAACGGTTTCAGTACAACCAGTACAACTTTCATCGGTAGTTTCGGTAGGTAGTCCGTAGGAGTAGACATTCAAGGTGGCACACCAGTGGCACCACTAATTTGTTCTATGATGTCAAAATTTATAATTCATGAAAATACAAAGGTTTATTCATAAAGATTCAAAGCTTGGGTACCATTAATAAGCCCCAAATGAACCAAAATATCGAAGAATCGCAATTTTGTGAATGATGTGAGCCCCTGCTCACGAATGAGACCAAGGTGACGGGGCTGGGGTAAAGCAACAGCACCCCCCTTCCTGAACCCCAAGATGCCGCCCCCACAGAGCCACCTGCGGCGAAGGACTGTGGAGGGGTAATCCGGGCCAGCTCTACGGGGGCGTGGTCCGCCCCCCTACAATAAGGACGCCGAATACCATCTGAGGCGTCCAAGCCCTGATTCAACCACGAAACCAAAGAAAGACACCAGCTGCTTGTGTCCACAGCAGCAGCAAGGGGCTTCGACCAAAGCCGGATGGCAGCCTGAAGACTACAGGAGGCCGTGGATCACGTGACTGAGAGGAGGGGGAAACGTTCTAGACCGGGCAGGCCACGTCGGCCATCACACCGTCCTGAGAGCTCGAACAAGTAGGTCCCGGCCGAACGTTCTTCCCCCAAAAGCGCGACGACTAAGTTCCGGCTGAAAGTCACCCCATCTCTTGTCTTTAAACAGTCAGTGGTAGTAAATTCCCTGGACTCTTCGAGACATCATACCTTCAAATCATCAGCATCAAGACCGTCGAGGTTACCTTCGGGCCCAACACGTGAGTGCACAGACAAATTTAACCTAATATATTTTGGCCAAAATAATTAGGCAGGTGATAAAGAGAACAGTGTAGAAATTAGTAATTCGATTGAAATTTGGTACAGTAAAGCTTTGTAAAACGGAAAACGAGAAAGGATTCAGATTGTAAAATTGATAAGACACGAAACATGGTAGAGACACGGCTTGGAAACTGTAAAGAGAAAGGACACTGAAGGTATTGCTTGTAAGAAAGATAATTGTTTAAATCATTTCATTTTATTGTAAAATTGCCCATTTAATTGCTTGTAATCTCAGAAACTGCGCCCTTCAGGCCTGTATAACTTTGTAGAGTCAACCCACAACATTTCATCTTGTATAATAAATTTATTACCTGGTATTTTACTCCAAATCTGTGGTTATCTTTGAGTTCACCCTGCATCAGATCAGTATCAGCAACTAGGGGTAAAATAACTAAGACAAATTTCGTCATTTCTTTATTGCGTTACAGACCCATCAGGTCGTGTCCTTAGGACACAATTTCTGAGAAGAACACAACCTCGTGGTCAACTGGGTTATTCGTGTCTCGAACACGAAGACACGAGTGACACAGAGGACACGCAGGACACGCCCTTCTGGCACGGGACAGCTTGGAGGTCCGAGGTAAAATAAAACACCCTTCAGGTTTCAAAGCATCATTTATTATTATTTTTCATCAACCCAGGAGTCAACACCTTCGAAGAGCTACCATACTTCACAGGTAATTACCCTATATTATCCTAAAATTAACGTAGGTTTAAGTTGTTTCGGTCTTTTTCGACTCCCCCATTTCACAGTCAAACACAAGTTAGATTCCCTTCAGGAATCTACTCAGTGCTACTTGGGCCAGGTAACTAAATTCATTTGTCAACTTTACCTGGACAAGTGGGCTTACAAATTGGTGACAGCGTTGGGACTAGTACTCAATACTGGCATCCCATTTGATAAGCACATAGAATAAGCACGCAGGCTTACAATATGATCCCTCCACTTGCCTCTTCCTAATGAGAATTTCAGTACTCTAATCTAATCTCAGTACTAATTTCAGTACTACTTAATGTTAGTCAGTTAGTTATCTGAGTCGAAAAAAAGAAACACGCGAATCGGTTGAAATTGAGGAGTAGGTAGCGCGCTCAATGTGCTGTCATAATGAACCTTACTTTCACTAAATGACCCCTCGTTCCTCCTCTGTTTACTCTAATCTCAAAATTCCAGCGACGTAGTGCAAAACTAGATAGATTTCCACGTCGAAAAAAAAGAAACACTCAAATCAGTGGGAAATTGAGGTTTGGGCGAAATACACAAGATTATGCTTAAAAAAAAAACAAATTTTAATTGTTTCTACTCCCCCCCTCCTTCAAAGCAAAATTTAATGTGGATAACGTAGTCCACATTAAAGTCCAGCTAGATAAATTTTAGCGTTGAACAAAGGAGGAACCACGCGAATCGGTTGGGGAATAAGGCCTGGCCAAACACAAGATGTAATGTGCCAGAAATAATCTCCATGCCCATCAGGCACATTCCAATTTAAACCATCGGTACCATTGCACTTCCATGACTCGAACCTTCCATGCAAGCAACGGAGAATCGATGTCCGCCGAGCAACACCCAAGACCGATGTCCGCCACATGTGTACCAAGGACAACGAGCGCGCCACCATCGCGGCCTTCTCCATCCAACGGCTACGAGGGCCGAGGGCATAAAAGGGGCTGCCCCCTCCCTCGTGCTCTCAGTCAGTCAAGCCACGCGTCTCGGACGGTGCTCTCGAACCTAACTTGCCGACTCATCCCCCATAAGTGTACTGTGAAGTCTAAGAACTGAGAAGTGTAGTGGTCCCGTACCGAATAGACTTAGCTTCAATCCCGCCAGTCTTCGTTTCCTGAGATTTCCGTAAAGCCAAGGCCCGGACTCAGGAACGTTGACGCCTTCTCCGTTCAAGCCGACACGATCGAACCAAACCCGGAACGACCCCCGAACCGAGGCAGTCCTGCCCCGATTCCAGGCACCCCCAATCTACAAGCCTTCAGAAGGAAGAGGCCCTGGACAATCATCTGCTAGGGAGATCTTGAAAAGATCCAAGCTCGGCATAAGGGTGAGCCCATTCCCTCATACGTCCAACTGTAAGCGCTTACAAATCACACTCAAATCTGGCACCCTCCCCCTCTTATCTTAGTCACGCCATTCAAAGTAATAGAAAGAAAGAAAACCTTGTACAAAAACTATTGTAAATTTTGTATACAACTATATTCTTATTTTTAACTAAGGATTCTAAGTCACAAGATTAGAATTAAGTCGAGTCATTTCCGTTTTTTTTATTTTACATTGTATATTTCTTGTTCCTACGAAACCGATATCATTTAACGACGAATATTGATGCGATACTTAAATTTTGACTCCTTCAGAGTATGTAAAGAAATTCTGCTTCCCGGTACAGAACTTATAATTTTATTTGATAAAAACCCTACGTGTTTAACTCTTGTTGCTTATTTCATAGTCTACCCTTTTCAGCTCACCAAAAAGGCACAGGTATATCGCAATTAGGCTTTTGGTATTTCCCAGGTCATTTACCGACCCAGGTGGTGGCAGCGACCCCAAGGAATTTCAACCAGGTTCGAACAACGACCCTCGGACCTTCAGTCCGAGGCCCCTTTTTCTACCTGCCGAGATCCCTAGGAACCTTTACAGCTTAACTTAACTTATAACTAGAAGATCAGATAGGAATTAGGATAAAGAAAGTAACAATTTAATTCAGAGTAACAAAACTTTTATTATCACAACTTAAATTCAACTTAACGTAATATTAGAGTCAATAAACCAGTACTTACCGCACTTACCTGCCTTCAGCAACGCTCCAACTTACCTATCTGAAATTTCTACAAAACAAAAACCATAAAATAAAATAACCAATTCTCAAATTAAATAATACCAAATAAGAAAACCTAAAATTACAACTCTACCCAACTAACTTGCGTCATTCTCCTCTCTTCCCCCACTCTGCTCACCTGTACCCCTCTCAGCGTATCTCAAACTCCCTCCCCTATTTCCCCATTCGCTGTGTAGCGACACCGTTGTTTTGTTCATAGGATTTATTGATTTGAAGTGATTTTAAAGAGTTAACTTTTTAAATTAAAAATGCCTCGACCTATTCCTCATCCGAATAGTTTGCCAGTACCTATTCCACCTCACAGTTATGAAATTGAAGAAAAAAATGAAGATAGTAGTGAAGAACGACTTAATGAGCCTTGCACATCTCATGATCGTGATTTTGAGGAAACAGATGATAAACCGCACAGACTGAGTCAAGCGGAATGAGGAATTTCACCGAATTCTGTTTGCATTTTTCCTGAATAGTTAATGGTGTGAGAAAGATGAAAATCGGACTGATTTCGGAAAATAAGTCTCCTGTTATTTTTGGGAGAGAATCAAAATTTTTGATTTCAAAACTAACCGGGAAAACGGACGTGCAGTGAGAACGCTCGCTGATTGGGCTGTTCGGATCGCCGTCTCCTCCCAGTGTTGCCCATTGGGACGATGAAATCGTGTTTTCTAAGAGAAAAGTTATCAAACAAAAACAGGGGAAACCTAATTTTCCCCATCTTGCTTTTTCTATTTTTTCTTCAGTTTTTCGATTTTGAACTTTACTGTTTCGTGAAATTTTGCATCTGGGGACTATAGATTTCTCGATCTCAGTGCTTCAAGCGGCCATAAATGAACTATTCCAGGATGACGTCATTTTCCCGGTTTTTTTAAACGTTCGTATTTTCTACACTGTTTTGTTTATTCGTAAATTAGGAAGTTTGGGCTGAAAGTTTGCCTTAGGTGGTTTTTCGAGGTGCTGAATCCGATTTTGGGGTCAAAAATAGGAAATTCCGACATGGTGAAATTCCTCATTGAGTGATCTCATTCGAGACCTTGATTTGTCTAAGGATAAGGCAGAACTCCCAGGGTCCAGACTACAGCAATGGAACCTTCCACAACGTGATGTCAGGGTGTCACATTACAGACAGCGTCAGAAGGATCTGATTCCTTTTTTTGTGAAGAAGAACAATCTTGTTGTTTGTTGCAATGTTAATGGCTTGATGAACTGTTTGAATTTGAACCATGATCCTACCGAATAGAGGCTTTTCATAGACTCATCTAAGCTTAGTTTGAAAGCTGTATTACTGCACAACGGTAACCGTCTTCCTTCTATTCCTATTGGCCATGCAGTTCATATGAAAGAGACTTATGAAAACATGAATGCCCTCCACGAATCAATCAAATACGCTGAACACAAGTGGAAGATCTGTGGTGATCTAAAGGTCATCGCTATACTCTTGGGAATGCAACTAGGGTACACAAAGTACTGTTGCTTTTTATGTATGTGGGACAGTAGGGATGGAAAGTCACACTACATTCAAACGTACTGGCCTGCAAGGAGTCTTAACCCCAACGAAAAAAAATTTGTTGCAAATCCTCTTGTTTATCAAAAGATATTTTTCTTCCCCCACTACATATAAAACTTGGTTTGATGAAAAACTTTGTCAAAGACACTAACATGACAACCAATAAACATATCACCAGCTGTTTATTGCGACAAACTCGTGTGAGCCCCAGCTCACGGATTAAATCCAGAAATAAAGGGGGTGAGCAACCACCATCCAAGCTCCCCTTCCTCCACCACCAAAAGTCAACAGGTCGGAGCGGGCATTGTACCGTCCCCGCTCCAGGGCGCCACCACCATCTTCAGGCGCCCACCACCAGAAGCGCTCATGTCACCTTGACGTCACCGTCCGCCAATCGCAGGCCGCCGCGGAGCCCTGCGCAGTACTCGCCGTTGGAGGGTGGGGACCTCCACAAAGAAATCAACTGGTGACCGCGTGGAGCGGCCATAACCTCCCCAGTCCTTGATGCGAACATCCACGCTCTCTTGCCCCGCTAGATACACGTTTATCGAACCCCCTGTGCAAGTCAGTCGCTGGATCCCCTCAGTAATATTCCGGTGAGAGCCCTGCCGCCCGCGAGTTTATTACTTGAGCCAACCCCCCTGTTCAACCTGGTAAGACTTCGTGACATCCAGCTTGAACACCCATCCCCCCAAGAACATCTCAACGCACTACCGACGGATTTCCTACGGGCCCCGACGCTGTGAGTGTAATAAACCAAATATCTATACATTGGCCAATGATAGTTGTGTTCGAATGGTGTAGATGTAAATTCAGTCATAGTAAAGTAAAGAACATTTTAGTAGTAAAGTCAGTCAGTCAAGACAAGAGTCAGATATTGTTGAAATTTAGTAAAGTCAGTCGTAAAGTTGTATAAGAGAAAGAGAGAAGGAGAAATCAAACGCACTTATTTCATGTAAACCATTTATTTGTATTAATTGTACTTGCTTGCAACAGAACGTAACGTAGAGTCAAATTTCCTTTATTTTCATTAAATCGTTCCTATTAGATTGTACAATTTTGCATTTCTCATTTCATTCACCTTATTCCTTAACCCTCCAGTGGTAGACCTAATCTCATCTCGCAAAAGGTAGACCCAGGAGCGCGGCGCTCTTTCGGTACTTCCTCCCGAAAAAATCAATATTTGTCATATTTTTTAATTGTTTTTGGTCAGAGTGAGATACTCAACTCATCTCCTGGTGTATCTAAAAATGTTCAATAAAAAACATATTGGTAATAAAGTTTTTTTTACTGAACTCAGAAATACGTATTGGTAAAAATAGGTTTTGCTCAACTCTGAAATACAAATAACTGAGCAATCAAAATTTAACTAATCAAAGCCGTTTCAGTCAGATGTACGTTCTGCCATATCGTCAGAATCTTCCTCAGACCGCTGAAGCCATTTCTTGGGATCAGAAGAGCGCTCAGACTTAAGAGCGATCTGACACATTCACGTTTTAGTGCAAGAAACCGATTCTCACTAACCCTGAGCGGTTTTGGGGACAGAGAGGAGGGTACGGTCCTGCGTAGAGGTGGTTTCTAGGAGGGAACTGTGAATCACAGCCCTCAGGATAGCCACTGTGAACCACAGTATTCGAATAATGGGCTGAAGGAGCGCCGCGCTCCGGGGTCTACCAGTGAAGGGTTAACAGACAGGTTTACGTGTGAACGCACTCTTTTCGTGCGATCACACCATTTTAGTGCAAAAATACATTGTTTTAGTGCGACGCATTGTTTTCGTGCGTGCGCAAATTTAGCCGTGCAATCGTATCATTTTTCGTGCACTTTTAGTTCCCTTCAGGAATCGAACTTCCGTCCTTCAGACATAACAATAATATTTCGAAACAATCAGTAATCAACCCTTCAGGTGTTACCTTGATATTGAGAGCCTTCAGCTACCTCCGAGCCGCTACAGCTGTCTACCAGGTAATTATCATTAAATTCACTAAATTTAGATTACCTTTTATTTATGTCAATATAGCCTCTCAACCTATATTTGGATCGGTTTTAAAACGGGCTTACTCGAGAATCTTAAATTCAACGGTGAAGCCCAAAGCTTACACTCGTTTGAAGTGAAGTGTTTCATTTTTCAATAAAATAAACCATCGTTTTTCTGTTGATTTGCGCACGTTTGTATTCACATACAAGAATGCGGATTATCGTGGTGGATCGTGCATTGATTCCATATTCGCCCGCCATATCAATAACATCGTTAGTGTACGTTGCTTAAACGCTAATACACGTTTGATAATCACCGTTGAATGTTCAGCAGTTCAGCGTCCAATCGAGGCTAAAGCGTATTCTACGTTTCTATACTTGTAGCAGCAGGCTCTAAATAAAAACAAAACGCTGCAAATTATTACACAATGGTTTATCATTTTTCTATAGATCACTCGTCTGCAAAGCCACCAATCATCCAACATGAAGAAAAACATCTATCGTATTTAAGTCAGCTATAATTTGAACGGAGATTAGGCCTCTTTAGCGATTCACACTCGTGTTTCTGATTTATCGTACGTCCAAATCATAAATTCTCGTAGAGAGCGAACGATTTGTCCTACAGAGCTTCGGGTGGTCTCAAAAAATATTAAAAATTCTATAGAATCCTAAATTGAAGGAAAAACAATACCTTTATATCAAAATTTTTTGAGTTAGGGCGTTTTCAAAATTCATTTTGGAACCCTTAGACGTAACCTACATCAACCAAAATCTTAGGGGCACGACTAGACCCCAAATGGAGCCTACATACCAAATTTCATCGAAATCGGTCAATTCTAAGTGGTCGATTCAGCTTTTTTGGCCGGTTATTTGCCCATAACTTCTATACAAATTAAGCGATCGGAATAGTTCGACGTTAGGACCAACTAGACCCCAAATGGAGTCTATTAGCAAAAGAACGGGTTTTTTAGACCGATTCTAAGGCCTTTTTTGGCCCGGACGGGGGATGGCGGACGGACATTGCAAATTTGGATTCTACGCACCTTGAAACGTAAAGTGACAAAGTTTGAGGGGGGGGTTATAAAAATTTTTTGCGATACGATCACATAGGCTTATTATTAGAAATAATAAACCAAAACCTCTTTTTTGGCCGGTTATTTGCCCATAACTTCTATACGAATTAAGCGATCGGAATAGTTCGACGTTAGGACCAACTAGACCCCAAATGGAGTCTATGTGCGAAAGATCGGGTTTTTTAGACCGATTCTAAGGCCTTTTATGGCCCGGACGGCGGACGGA
The DNA here is from genome assembly GCA_009739505.2 of Apolygus lucorum. Lineage (NCBI taxonomy): Eukaryota > Metazoa > Arthropoda > Insecta > Hemiptera > Miridae > Apolygus > Apolygus lucorum. The sequence continues at coordinate 5,486,298 of CM019175.2, forward strand.
CATTGCAAATTTGGATTCTACGCACCTTGAAACGTAAAGTGACAAAGTTTGAGGGGGTGTTATAAAACTTTTTTGCGATACGATCACATAGGCTTATTATTAGAAATAATAAACCAAAAGGGGGGTCCAGGGGACACAGCCCCTTGGCGAGGCCCGTAGGGCCGAGTTTTAAATCTAAATGACTTTTCAAAATTGTTAGCTGATACTTGAAAATGTATAGTTTTGCCTCGGTTGGTTAATATCACATGTTTTGACCCGTTGTGTATCACATAAACAAGAGCTAATAAAAAATTTTCATTGTCATATTCGTTTTTCTCACCCCAAAATTAGTTAAATTTCACTCATAAAGTGAAGGAAACATTCAAAAAAAATAGGTATTTTTTTGTGAATCAGTGTTATTACACTCGTTGCTGGGATTCGAACTGCAGACCTCCTGCACCTGAGGCTAGTAGTCAGTAGTGTGTTGGTGGAGTGGGGGGGGAACACTGGAGTTCTCAGGTGGTTTTCCATAAGCCACGCCCTCAGAGCCTACCTTCGACCTCCCCTCCACCTATCAGGCTTCACAGGGGGGCTGGAGGCCAGTACCATGCTTGGATGAGTCCTTCCAAGGTACATGGAGCACAGGCACTCGCCAGTGGCTTCTCAAGGGAGTTCCCCGAGATCAAGAAGAAGAAGACGTTTCCTCGGCTTATCAGTTTTCGAAGACGCGGTTTTTGATGTTTGCATGTCATTCTATTTCTGACATTTGTTTTTACTTTTAACTGATGCCTGCACTCTTCAATAAACTATAGAAAGAGGTGTCTTGTGAAGTCATGGAGGACGGAATTGCGGTGAAAGAAGAGCCGATGAGTGAAGGAGATGAAGATCAGGAGATGGAAGTGGAGATCAAACAGGAGATGCTGATCTGGGATGAATACGTCAAAGAAGAGGTTGGTAACAGCTGGACAGATGAAGATGCGGGGTGTCCGATGATCAAACAAGAGGACAGTTCAGCTGCTGACCCTCTGTGTGATGAAAGTGACGTTCTGCAGGGATCTACAGGAGAACAGAGGTCTGAGGCAGGACCAGCGCGTGAGTTGAAGAAGCAGAAGCCTTTTGCATGTGATAGATGTGATTACAGGACCATGAGGCAGACACATCTGAAGTGTCACAAGAGAACACACGCTGGGGAGAAGCCCTACGCCTGTGATAGATGTGATTACAGAGCCAAGAGGCAGAGAGATCTGAAGATTCACATGAGAACACACACTGGGGAGAAGCCCTACACCTGTGATAGATGTGATTACAGAGCCTCACAGCTAGGAAATCTGAAGTCTCACATGAGAACACACACTGGGGAGAAGCCCTACGCCTGTGATAAATGTGATTTCAGAGCCATGCGGCTAATATATCTGAAGATGCACATGAGAACTCACACTGGGGAGAAGCCCTACACCTGTGATAGATGTGATTACAGAGCCTCACAGCTAGGAAATCTGAAGTCTCACATGAGAACACACACTGGGGAGAAGCCCTACGCCTGTGATAGATGTGATTACAGAGCCAAGAGGCAGGGAGAGCTGAAGATTCACATGAGAACTCACACTGGGGAGAAGCCCTACACCTGTGATAGATGTGATTACAGAGGCTCACAGCTAGGAGATCTGAAGACTCACATGAGAACACACACTGGGGAGAAGCCCTACGCCTGTGATAGATGTGATTACAGAGCCAAGAGGCAGGGAGAGCTGAAGATTCACATGAGAACACACACTGGGGAGAAGCCCTATGCCTGTGATAAATGTGATTACAGAGCCATGCGGCTAATACATCTGAAGATGCACATGAGAACTCACACTGGGGAGAAGCCCTACACCTGTGATAGATGTGATTACAGAGGCTCACAGCTAGGAAATCTGAAGTCTCACATGAGAACACACACTGGGGAGAAGCCCTATGCCTGTGATAGATGTGATTACAGAGCCTCGCAGCTAAGAGAATTGAAGATGCACATCAGAACACACACTGGGGAGAAGCCCTACGCCTGTGATAAATGTGATTACAGAGCCATGCGGCTAATATATCTGAAGATGCACATGAGAACTCACACTGGGGAGAAACCCTACGCCTGTTATAGATGTGATTACAGAGCCTCGCGACTAGGAGAATTGAAGATGCACATCAGAACACACACTGGGGAGAAGACCTACGCCTGTGATAGATGTGATTACAGAGCCTCAGAGCTGGGACATCTGAAGAGACACATGAAAACACACACTTGAAAGAAGACACATTCCACTGGTGGACCACGCGCCAAGCGCGTTCCCTTACAGTTGGCGGCCGCACGTTGGTTGAAAATAGTTCGAAAAACCTTCATCGAACGTGTTAAATTCACTTTTATTGTTTTATTTCATGATAATTTTAACTCATCTTGTTCTCATATTTCACGTGTACACACATTGTCATCATTCCTATAAGTGAGAGAGAGAGCGTGCTAGTAGATTGTTAGTGCATAGAGAGGTATAAGAGAGGGGGAACCATATATACCTTATGTACATATGTAAATAGTTGTTCAGTTACTTTTCTTGAATACATACCATACGGAAGTACGCCTCATATCACTGACTTTTCACTGATCCAAACCAGAGTTCTTTCAAGGTTTTTAGCTATTCAAAGAGTATAAGCCTGATATGTTATCAGTTGCGCATGCGCAAAAGAGGTTCTTACCAGTGTGAGCGTTCGCTCACTGAATAACACCATCAGTAGCGGCGCTGAGCTAAGTTAGCTTCCCTCCTGAGTCTCCCCAGACGAACAAGACGCCACCTCCAGCCAAGCGTCTAACTCCCCGACGAGGAGGGACAGCTGTCCTCCTCGTCAACCAATCAAATCCCTCCACGACCAACACCTTAGTGGAGGGTGGGGAGACACAACAGAATTTCCAGAAGATTCCACGTCTTCGTCTAGTCCAGTTCAAGCTTCGAGACAGTGAGGTAGCCGCGAGCCTGGCCCACAATCCTCTGCTCTCCTCCCCCCCCAGTCTATTTTGTGCGCGCACGAATATCAACACGAAATCGATCCATCACCCCCGAATAGTCCTCTCGCCGCGAAGTCCCCGAGCTCCAGTGAAGAGACATTCCTCTACAACCGCCACCCATCACACGGATTTCCTACGGGCCCCGTCTGCGTGAGTGAACAAACCATTTACCTTTACACTTTGGCCAAAGTAGGTGCAGTGTAGGAGTAACCATATTTTACTAAAGACATAAAACCGCCACGAAACTGTACTGTATAACTGAGCTATATTGTTGATGATTTGGACATTGAACATTGATACTGAGAATGAAAACGGATTGTAAGAACGCTAGGAACTGTTTGAATCATACTCATTTGTGACGAAATCATGTTGACATTGAACCGCCCATCAGGCTTATAATCTTTTCCGCTTCACGAACTTGCTATGGATCTTTAATAAAACAAAGCTATTAGTTGTTAACCTTGTAGTTCTCATTCTATTCCCCTGGTTCAGATAACAATCACGAGGAACGTGCATCGACACACCTCAGGTTCACTCTATAAAATCCCTTCAGGATCAAGTACAAAGCCCCTCAGGCTCGACACACTTGTGTCTGATACAATTTTCAGCGCCCTTCAGGCAACATCGATTTCGACTCAACCTCGCCACGAGAGCTCCAAATTCGACTTGACCTCGCCACAGGTAACTATACTCACGCTACCCTTTCATTTAACTTTAATTATCAGTGTTTTGGTATTTGCTTTCTTTCTCCCCCCATCAGAACTCGTGCCGAAATCGTTCCTCGATTGACGACACAGTCGTCACTCGTTGAACGATACACTCGCGCCTTGGGGACAGCGGTAGGTTCGCCCCTCCCTCTGTCAACAACGCACGGGTACGCAACAGCTTACAAATTGGTGGCAGCTAGTAGGATTTCTTGTGAGTTCGGCTTACACGAACCCAAAACATAGTAGGTCTGTTGTCGACACGAGTTCGACATTTAACGTAGAGTCTACCAAAACACACACGTTATCTGAACCAAGGAAGTTAATTAGGTAGGATGTGCATCCAACTTTTGTAATTACAGGAAAAGTGACACAGATTCGCCATATCCGCCTTCAGCTTTGATCTACACGAGGAGACGTCTCTTCTCGTAGTATTTGTAACTTCAACACAAACCCGACACAACACACGCGTACTGACTTTTCTGCCTAAGTGGTAGTCTAGGTCACTCTACACACAGCTATCCGATTAGACACAAATTCGCCACGATGTCGCTGAACCTCTCCGGTGCTAGTGAAAGGGGGGCCGGCACACACTCGTCCTCCGGCACGGAGGCGGTAGAGACCATGACGCAGACTATGAGGGAGATGAACATACTCCTTCAGAGGTTCAACACAGTAACGCACGAACATGATAGGGAGGACATACCGCGCTCGGTATTCCTCGAGATAGAACCATGGGACCCCGACGCACTAGGCGCACTAAATGTAGTATCATTTTTTGCCAATTTTGACACAATCACGACAGGTCTAACGTCGCCACAGCGGTACAGACTCCTCCGCACGAAAGCCCGCGGGGTAGCTAAGCAATTCCTGATAGACCGGGACGATACACCGGATGTCGACAACGTGTACGAAACCGTTAGGGACGACATGCTGAGGTGGTTCCAAAAGGAAAACCCCCAGCACGCCGCCGCCTTATTATGGACCGTCAAACGCAACGCATCCGAGACCCTGCGCCAGTTCGCGGATCGAGTACGCGGTTTAGCCCGCTGCGCCGTAGTAGAAGAGGGGGCGCGCTTACACCGCCACGATCGGAACGATTGGGTTGAGAGGAAGACCTTGAACGCATTCATACGCGGGATAGGGAAGAACATCAGCGCACTACTACTCACGAATCGACCCCGTTGCATTCAGGATGCGCTCAGTAAAGCCGAGGAGCTTGAGGAAACGTTAGACGACACGACAGACATAGAAGAGAGATGGGACCTGGCGGCCGTCACGAACGATCGGAGATGTTACAACTGTGGTAGCCCCGAACACTTCGCCGCCAGATGCCCCCGGAAAGACAACCGACACAAAGATGAAGAACGCCGCCGGGATAGAACGCATGAACACACGAATGAAGACAAACCTATCCCGCGCTACCCGTGCATGTTCTGTGCTGATAGAAACCACTTCCCCGTGAATTGTCCATTCAGCCCACACAAAACGATCTTTTGTGACTTCTGCGGGATGAGGGAACATTTGGAGGTAGACTGTCTTAAGAAGAAGAGACTCCTACCCGTCTCCCAACCCGTAATGGCGTCCGCGCACACGATGGAAGTAGCTCGCTACAAGAAGCCGACAGAGGAAGCGCACATTCCCGCAATAGAGGTTCCTATGACGCGCACGATGAAGATTACCGTCGGTTTGGGCCCTGAAGAGCGATCTATGACTGTCGACACGGGAGCTGCCCTGTCGGTATTGTCAACGCCTGTGAGGGGGGTAAAACTCCTACCTACGCGCACGATCGCATGGGGGGCCGACGGTATGCCATTACACTTCGCGGGAGAACAGCGCCTGCACACACGAATCGGGGGGTGTTCCTTCGAACACACTTTTCTCGTATTCGCAAGGAAGAGTGCCACATTAGACCTATTGGGACTTGACGTTTTGCGGAGAGTGCCGATCACGTTTACCACGGGACCCGAGATGAAGTACCACACGCCAGAGGGACCCATCCGACCTTACACTCCCGTCGACATGATCGACGAGCCCTACAGCGTGGGGGTGGTGTTGCGACCGGAGAGGCGGGAACCCGGGTTGTTTGATGATCGTAGCCATGAACACGACACAGACACACCCCTCCCTAGTACCTTTTCGGTGGCAACAGCCACTTCCAACATGGATGAACGTGATCGATCCACTTTCGACATGACGATCGACACACCGCACACTTCGACTACTTCCGTCACACCAAACAGCGGATTGGGCGGATTGAAGTTTTGGACTCGACAATTCGGTGGAACCACCACACCTATCGATACACCTATCGACATGTGTGACGAGACTCCGAACTACTACCTTCCCGGACGACCACAGATGACTGATGACGATCAAGAAGACCAACCCAGACCACCGAGAAGAGTACATTTCGACACACCTGTGGCCAGACCTATTACCACCAGGTCTCACGGTGTCGACATACCCACCGATATGTCGTCACAGGGTATCGACACACCTGTCGACACACCCATCGACACATCGCAACAGGGTATCGACACACCCATCGATTCACCCATCGACACATCGCCACAGGGTACCGACACACCCCTCGACACAATGTCGCAACAGGGTATCGACACATTCGACACCTCCATCGACACATCGTCGCAACAGGGTACCGACACAATCGACACACCCGACGACACATTGTCGCAACAGGGTATCGACACAATCGACACACCCGACGACACATTGTCGCAACAGGGTATCGACACGATCGACACACCCGTCGGCACATTGTCACAGGGTATTGACACACACGTCGACACATCCATCTGTCGAATCACCACACCCCTGGAAATACTCATCAACACCATGAACGACGCACGAATAAGTCATAATGAGCTACAAATTGGTGACAGTTTACAAATTGGTGGAATTTCCCAACTTGATCAAAACTATGAAAAAGGGGGTCATATCAATTCAATTCAAGAGTCCAGTGAAGAAGAAGAATGGGAAGAATTACCCACGGACCAATGGGACCCACCCCTACCCGAATTTGAAACAACCCTGAACAAGAAACTACAACATCTCAATGAAGCGGATGCTGAACCTACAAGGGAGGTATTAAGCCGATTTAAGGATCTGTTTAACCCTCCTACGGGAGAAGGATGTAGCCTCAACGTCTCGCACGAAATTGTCACCACACAACCCACTGTCGCCCAGCAGAAACCATACCCGGTCCCGCACGCATTACGAGAAGTCGTCGAGACCCAGATAAAGGATATGCTTTCATCGGGAGTTATCAGCGCGTCAACTAGCCCGTGGTGCGCACCGGTCCTCTTAGTGAAGAAGAAGACACCGCCGGGGGAAAAACAACTTTGGCGATTTTGTACGGACTTTCGTCAGTTAAACAAAATCACTAAAGGAGATGCCTACCCCCTCCCACGTTTGCAAGAAACGCTCTCGATGCTCGGACGATGCCGTTGGTTTTCAACCATAGATCTGATATCTGGGTACCACCAGATTCCGGTACATCCAGATTCCAAGGAAAAGACGGCTTTCTCGGTTCTCGGACGTCATTTTGAATACGAGAAGATGCCATTCGGATTGAAAAACGCCCCGGCGACATTCCAACGCGTCATGAATGACACCCTTGACGGCATTTTGGGAAGTAACTGCCTCGTCTATTTAGACGATGTGATAATATTTTCTGCGACACGAGAGGAACACCTGGACAAGCTCACGCAAGTCTTTGACCGATTATCGGAGGCAAGGCTACAGGTCAACCTCGCCAAGTGCGAGTTTTTGAAAAATGAGGTTCGATTTTTAGGTCACCGTATTACACCTGACGGAATCTTGACCGAACCTGAGAAAATAATTGCAATCAAGCAATTCCCTGCACCTGCTTCGAAGCTCAAGCTACAGTCATTTTTGGGACTTGCTGGGTTTTACCGACGCTTCATTCCAAAATACTCGGAGATAGTCGTCCCGTTAACTGACCTGCTCAAAAAGGATGCTCCCTTCGAGTGGACTGACCGACAACAAAAGGCCTTCGACGAACTCAAGGGCAAGTTGACCGCCGAGCCCGTACTCGCATACCCTGACCTAACCAAACCTTTTATTCTTGCGACCGACGCTTCCGGCTCCGCTTTGGAAGCTGTCCTCTCACAAAGCTTTGATGGGGAAGAGAGGCCCGTGGCTTATGCAAGTAGGAAATTAAGCGGCGCAGAAACTAGGTACTCGGTTACGGAGAGAGAACTGCTCGCAGTTGTATGGGCGGTCCGCCACTTTCAAGAATATTTACTCGGACAGACATTTGAACTTCAAACGGATCATATGGCTCTCACCGCGGCCATGCATCTCCGCGACCCCACCTCGCGCATCGGCCGCTGGATTCTGCGATTAGCCGAATATGATTTCGTAGCGAGATATCGTCCCGGCTCACAAATGGGACATGCAGATGGACTAAGTAGGGGAGATATTGCTGTCGTAACCCTCGAATTCCCCCGTGAATTGATGATCGCCGCACAGAATTTGGATACCTGGGTTCAAACCCTCGTTCTGGACCGACAACAAGGGAACCTTCGCAATACCAACGGAGTTTGGGAAACACAGGTTCGCCACGACGGACGCCACGAGTGGGTACCGCTCGTTCCGAGTTCGCTCCGCGAGTGGCTGATCGACCGTTGTCACAAAAATGAATGGGCCGGTCACCCCGGCGCAGAAGTTACTGAAAAGCACGTTCGGAAACTTGGAATTTGGCCCGGACTGTCGAAGGATGTGCGCGAGAACGTTCGACGATGCGAAGCATGTCTCCGCCGAAACACACCACCGAACTTGAAGAACCCTATACAGAAACCACTCCTCCCCGAGGGACCCGGCCAAATAGTCGGAGTTGACTTCGTGGGACCCATTTCTACTGGAAGCTCGACGAAATACTTACTGACGGTCATCGACCACTTTACTAAATACGCGGAGGCGTATATCACGTCCGACTGTACGGCATCAACGGTAGCAAGAAACCTAGCGCATCGATACATTCCGGTACACGGCGTTCCCGAAAGGTTGGTTTCCGATCGAGGAACTGCATTCACGTCCGGATCAACTCGAGCATTATGTGAAACGTGGGGTATTAGGCAAGTATTCACGACCGCCTATCACCCTGAAAGCAATGGAGTTTGCGAAAGGTTTCATCGCACGCTGACTAACATCCTAGCGAAGATCACGAAGAAGACGAAGGACTGGGAAACCATGCTCCCAATCGCTCTTGCGGCGTACCGATCCGCTCCACATAAAAGCACCGGGTTTTCGCCGAATTTCCTGACTTTTGGACGAGAAATACGACTCCCTAACGAGACTTTACAGGGGCTAAAACCCCGTGCTGACGAAACTACACTCATGAAGAATCTCCGTACCGCCCGTGAGGCGACCCAACAATGCCTCCACGAGGCTTGGAAGAAACGAAGTGACGCCATAAATGCTCGAAGATCTTTGAGATCGTTCGCGACAGGAGAAGCCGTCTACTTGAAGGATGTCCAACCGCCAACCGGAATTGTGAAAAAGTTCTGGAGTCCGTGGTCCGGACCCTGGATAGTGCTGCGAAAACTGTCCGACGTCACCTATGAAATTCGAGATCAACCCGACATACGGACACAGACAGTACACATCAACCGGTTAAAGCCAGCCTTTGTGTTGGGCATTCCCGACGAGACCTTCATCGACCCCATTGACATTGAACGGACCCCACACGAAACAACGACCTCAGCACCAGTAGAAGAAACACCTGAAACAGAAAAAGACGACCGATTTGAAGAATATGGATGGGAAACAAGACAGAATGTGACGATCTCGAACCTGCCGTCCACCAGCACACCGGCGCACGACGCAGTTCACAAGGAGACTTCTGTCCAACTGAACGAATCGCGGGACACCGGTCACCTCAGAGACGCGGATCACCATTTTGATCGCTCTACTGAATCCAAGGTGACCGGCGAACACGATCGCCACGAGGACTCGAGCACTCCGGAGACGCACGATCGCCACGACGGTACACACGATCGCCACGAAGATACACACGATCGCCACGAAGATTCACACGATCGCCACGAAGATTCACACGATCGCCATGACGTCTCACACGATCGCCACGGCAATCGACACGATCACCAAGAAAACCAGCACCACACTCCTTCCCCTGACTCAGAATCGGAAGAAGAGGAGTTCAAGGATGCAGAGAATGACCCACCACGCAAACGCCTAAGAGGATATGAGGAGGATACACCTGCACGTTATTCTCTAAGAAAGCGAGAGTCTAATGTAGATTACCGACAACTCCACTTAGGCAAACGACAAACTGACTGACTACTAGGGAAACACACATGACACGAACTGACCAACGAGACTGACTCACTATTAGGGAAACATACAGAATACTAACTGACAAATGACTTACCTTGGATCCTTCAGATCACCAAACTTACCTTGGATCCTTCAGATCACACCACGTTACTCTTTCACCGTTCTACTCGAGCCCATCAAAATTTTGAAGTACCTGAAATGTATAAAGTACAGTAAATTCATTTTGTCACTTTTCCTAGGCAGGATGTCACATAGGGTCTTTTCTCTGTTGTTGTAGGATGTCACAAAAGCAAATTGAGGCAAAGATCCTTGAGGGCGGACCCACTGCACCGGACCCGCTCGTCGTCCACATGCGCAATTGTGTGGAGTCGATCCAGCTACAGTTAGAGGATCAAGTTAGCGGCTTCATCGGTACTCCTGAACCGAACCCCACACCCCAAGCACACCTGGAGAGCCTCGCCAACTTTATCCGTTTCACGATGTGTGGCGACACGGAAACGGTGCGACAGCACAATGGGCAAGCCGCCCTCCTGATCTCGCTGGAAGTGGCCAAGTGGATCCCGGCGTACCAGCGGATCCGGCAAGAGCGAGACTTTCTGGCACGATGCAAAGAGCAGTGGCTGAAGGATCGAGAAGTTCTCATCGGCGAGAGGAACGATGCTTTGGCCGACTTGGAGAGGGCCAAGGCACAGATTTCTGCAGAGCCACCTGCGGCGAGGACTACAGAGTCTGAGGCACCCGACCAGACCTCCGCAGAGCCACCTGCGGCGAGTACTGCAGGAGCTGGTTCGGCGTTGGCCCAATCCAACCCGACCACTCCCGAGCACCCGAACGTGCCTTATGGGGAGAGTGAGTCGTCGCCCGAGTCTCTGGTCCAGTCACGACCGACTCGTGGCCGACGGCGGCTCACCTCCTCCCCGACGTCGAGCCCCGCACCGGAGCCGCTGTCCACGCCGATCCGAGAGCCCCATGTGGTCCTGGAGGACGTCATGGGTGAAGAAGGGCAGCCCAGGATTGTGATGAGGATGACGAGAGGGAAGCGGCCTACCTGCCCGGTTTGCACGCGGGCAGTGGCGAAGCTGTACTCCTTCCGCTGTCCCGCGTGCAAGGAGTTTTGGCAGCGACTGATCGCCCACCATCGCCAAGGCAAAGAGATCCCCGCCTGCGCCCACACCACCTCGCGCCGCAACCCAGTCGCCTGCCGCGGATGCCGCCGTCACCAGTACGAGCTCGAGCTCAGGGGGGCGCACCCCTCTCTTCCACTCCCGATACCCAGTGTCATCGTTGACGACACTGGCTTCCGGAGGGAGGGGGGGTGTGAGCGTTCGCTCACTGAATAACACCATCAGTAGCGGCGCTGAGCTAAGTTAGCTTCCCTCCTGAGTCTCCCCAGACGAACAAGACGCCACCTCCAGCCAAGCGTCTAACTCCCCGACGAGGAGGGACAGCTGTCCTCCTCGTCAACCAATCAAATCCCTCCACGACCAACACCTTAGTGGAGGGTGGGGAGACACAACAGAATTTCCAGAAGATTCCACGTCTTCGTCTAGTCCAGTTCAAGCTTCGAGACAGTGAGGTAGCCGCGAGCCTGGCCCACTACCCTCTGCTCTCCTCCCCCCCCAGTCTATTTTGTGCGCGCACGAATATCAACACGAAATCGATCCATCACCCCCGAATAGTCCTCTCGCCGCGAAGTCCCCGAGCTCCAGTGAAGAGACATTCCTCTACAACCGCCACCCATCACACGGATTTCCTACGGGCCCCGTCTGCGTGAGTGAACAAACCATTTACCTTTACACTTTGGCCAAAGTAGGTGCAGTGTAGGAGTAACCATATTTTACTAAAGACATAAAACCGCCACGAAACTGTACTGTATAACTGAGCTATATTGTTGATGATTTGGACATTGAACATTGATACTGAGAATGAAAACGGATTGTAAGAACGCTAGGAACTGTTTGAATCATACTCATTTGTGACGAAATCATGTTGACATTGAACCGCCCATCAGGCTTATAATCTTTTCCGCTTCACGAACTTGCTATGGATCTTTAATAAAACAAAGCTATTAGTTGTTAACCTTGTAGTTCTCATTCTATTCCCCTGGTTCAGATAACAATCACGAGGAACGTGCATCGACACACCTCAGGTTCACTCTATAAAATCCCTTCAGGATCAAGTACAAAGCCCCTCAGGCTCGACACACTTGTGTCTGATACAATTTTCAGCGCCCTTCAGGCAACATCGATTTCGACTCAACCTCGCCACGAGAGCTCCAAATTCGACTTGACCTCGCCACAGGTAACTATACTCACGCTACCCTTTCATTTAACTTTAATTATCAGTGTTTTGGTATTTGCTTTCTTTCTCCCCCCATCAGAACTCGTGCCGAAATCGTTCCTCGATTGACGACACAGTCGTCACTCGTTGAACGATACACTCGCGCCTTGGGGACAGCGGTAGGTTCGCCCCTCCCTCTGTCAACAACGCACGGGTACGCAACAGCTTACACCAGTATTCTCCAGTCGGCCATCTCGAATGTTCTGTGCGCCTGTTTTTCACAAGTAAAGTGTCGATCTGTTCATGTGTCTCGTTTATGAACAATTACCCTTCCTTCGGTAGTGATTTATACAACATTGACGACGAGTGGGTGCGGACTAGCGTGCTTATCTACATTTCGGTCATCTTGGACAGTTGGTAACCTCAGCAAACATGCCGAACAGCGATGATTCAGAAGACTCCGGATCTTCAAAAATGTTTGAAACTCGTGGACGACCGCGTCGGAGTGTGGTGTTGGGACATGTTGATCCCTATGTGCCGACTGTAGAACCTTTTCAAAATTATCTGGACCGTCTCGAAGCGTTCTTTGAGCTCAATGACACAGATGAATCAGAGAAAGTTAACTCGCTAGTGGTGTTGATTAGTCCTGAAATGTATTCAGTCTTGAAAAATTTGGTGACTCCAGCGAGGCCCAAGGACAAAACGTTCGTGCAGCTTTGTGACGTTTTGAGACAGCATTACGCTCCAGACGGTATTGAAGTGGCTGAACGTTACAAAAATCACTACCGAAGGAAGGGTAATTGTTCATAAACGAGACACATGAACAGATCGACACTTTACTTGTGAAAAACAGGCGCACAGAACATTTGAGATGGCCGACTGGAGAATACTGGTAAGAACCTCTTTTGCGTATGCGCAACTGATAACATATCAAAGCCTTCAGCAATATAACTTTACTATTCGATCTGGCAACATTTTAACTTCATATTTCATAACTTAGATTCAATGCTCTTCAAGCATAACATACTTTGAAACTCTCGACTCATCCTACCCATCGGTAGGTGGTGGCAGCAATACTTAACTCAAACTCAACAGAACAACCAAGGTATGTCTATTCATCCAACTTTATCCACAACGGGGAATTTTTCTATTTTATTTTTTCGAAAGAGGGTTCACTGATATGGAAGAAAACCGTAGTGTGCTGCTCGAAAAAGCATCCAAAAAATTAAGAGAATTTTAGGAAGATGGGTATTTTAAAACAAGCGGCAATCTGTTCTTGGGGGCAGCCACGTTGCAACTGTGAGCGTTCGCTCACTGAATAACACCATCAGTAGCGGCGCTGAGCTAAGTTAGCTTCCCTCCTGAGTCTCCCCAGACGATGCAAGACGCCACCTCCAGCTGAGCGTCTAACTCCCCGACGAGGAGGGACAGCTGTCCTCCTCGTCAACCAATCAAATCCCTCCACGACCAACACCTTAGTGGAGGGTGGGGAGACACAACAGAATTTCCAGAAGATTCCACGTCTTCGGCTAGTCCAGTTCAAGCTTCGAGACAGTGAGGTAGCCGCGAGCCTGGCCCACTACCCTCTGCTCTCCTCCCCCCCAGTCTATTTTGTGCGCGCACGAATATCAACACGAAATCGATCCATCACCCCCGAATAGTCCTCTCGCCGCGAAGTCCCCGAGCTCCAGTGAAGAGACATTCCTCTACAACCGCCACCCATCACACGGATTTCCTACGGGCCCCGTCTGCGTGAGTGAACAAACCATTTACCTTTACACTTTGGCCAAAGTAGGTGCAGTGTAGGAGTAACCATATTTTACTAAAGACATAAAACCGCCACGAAACTGTACTGTATAACTGAGCTATATTGTTGATGATTTGGACATTGAACATTGATACTGAGAATGAAAACGGATTGTAAGAACGCTAGGAACTGTTTGAATCACACTCATTTGTGACGAAATCATGTTGACATTGAACCGCCCATCAGGCTTATAATCTTTTCCGCTTCACGAACTTGCTATGGATCTTTAATAAAACAAAGCTATTAGTTGTTAACCTTGTAGTTCTCATTCTATTCCCCTGGTTCAGATAACAATCACGAGGAACGTGCATCGACACACCTCAGGTTCACTCTATAAAATCCCTTCAGGATCAAGTACAAAGCCCCTCAGGCTCGACACACTTGTGTCTGATACAATTTTCAGCGCCCTTCAGGCAACATCGATTTCGACTCAACCTCGCCACGAGAGCTCCAAATTCGACTTGACCTCGCCACAGGTAACTATACTCACGCTACCCTTTCATTTAACTTTAATTATCAGTGTTTTGGTATTTGCTTTCTTTCTCCCCCCATCAGAACTCGTGCCGAAATCGTTCCTCGATTGACGACACAGTCGTCACTCGTTGAACGATATACTCGCGCCTTGGGGACAGCGGTAGGTTCACCCCTCCCTCTGTCAACAACGCACGGGTACGCAACAGCTTACAAATTGGTGGCAGCTAGTAGGATTTCTTGTGAGTTCGGCTTACACGAACCCAAAACATAGTAGGTCTGTTGTCGACACGAGTTCGACATTTAACGTAGAGTCTACCAAAACACACACGTTATCTGAACCAAGGAAGTTAATTAGGTAGGATGTGCATCCAACTTTTGTAATTACAGGAAAAGTGACACAGATTCGCCATATCCGCCTTCAGCTTTGATCTACACGAGGAGACGTCTCTTCTCGTAGTATTTGTAACTTCAACACAAACCCGACACAACACACGCGTACTGACTTTTCTGCCTAAGTGGTAGTCTAGGTCATTCTACACACAGCTACCCGATTAGACACAAATTCGCCACGATGTCGCTGAACCTCTCCGGTGCTAGTGAAAGGGGGGCCGGCACACACTCGTCCTCCGGCACGGAGGCGGTAGAGACCATGACGCAGACTATGAGGGAGATGAACATACTCCTTCAGAGGTTCAACACAGTAACGCACGAACATGATAGGGAGGACATACCGCGCTCGGTATTCCTCGAGATAGAACCATGGGACCCCGACGCACTAGGCGCACTAAATGTAGTATCATTTTTTGCCAATTTTGACACAATCACGACAGGTCTAACGTCGCCACAGCGGTACAGACTCCTCCGCACGAAAGCCCGCGGGGTAGCTAAGCAATTCCTGATAGACCGGGACGATACACCGGATGTCGACAACGTGTACGAAACCGTTAGGGACGACATGCTGAGGTGGTTCCAAAAGGAAAACCCCCAGCACGCCGCCGCCTTATTATGGACCGTCAAACGCAACGCATCCGAGACCCTGCGCCAGTTCGCGGATCGAGTACGCGGTTTAGCCCGCTGCGCCGTAGTAGAAGAGGGGGCGCGCTTACACCGCCACGATCGGAACGATTGGGTTGAGAGGAAGACCTTGAACGCATTCATACGCGGGATAGGGAAGAACATCAGCGCACTACTACTCACGAATCGACCCCGTTGCATTCAGGATGCGCTCAGTAAAGCCGAGGAGCTTGAGGAAACGTTAGACGACACGACAGACATAGAAGAGAGATGGGACTTGGCGGCCGTCACAAACGATCGGAGATGTTACAACAGTGGTAGCCCCGAACATTTCGCCGCCAGATGCCCCCGGAAAGACAACCGACACAAAGATGAAGAACGCCGCCGGGATAGAACGCATGAACACACGAATGAAGACAAACCTATCCCGCGCTACCCGTGCATGTTCTGTGCTGATAGAAACCACTTCCCCGTGAATTGTCCATTCAGCCCACACAAAACGATCTTTTGTGACTTCTGCGGGATGAGGGAACATTTGGAGGTAGATTGTCTTAAAAAGAAGAGACTCCTGCCCGTCTCCCAACCCGCCATGGCGCCCGCGCACACGATGGAAGTAGCTCGCTACAAGAAGCCGACTGAAGAAGCGCACATTCCCGCAATAGAGGTTCCCATGACGCGCACGATGAAGATTACCGTCGGTTTGGGCCCTGAAGAGCGATCTATGACTGTCGACACGGGAGCTGCCCTGTCGGTATTGTCAACGCCTGTGAGGGGGATAAAACTCCTACCTACGCGCACGATCGCATGGGGGGCCGACGGTATGCCATTACACTTCGCGGGAGAACAGCGCCTGCACACACGAATCGGGGGGTGTTCCTTCGAACACACTTTTCTCGTATTCGCAAGGAAGAGTGCCACATTGGACCTATTGGGACTTGACGTTTTGCGGAGAGTGCCGATCACGTTTACCACAGGACCCGAGATGAAGTACCACACGCCAGAGGGACCCATCCGACCTTACACTCCCGTCGACATGATCGACGAGCCCTACAGCGTGGGGGTGGTGTTGCGACCGGAGAGGCGGGAACCCGGGTTGTTTGATGATCGTAGCCATGAACACGACACAGACACACCCCTCCCTAGTACCTTTTCGGTGGCAACAGCCACTTCCAACATGGATGAACGTGATCGATCCACTTTCGACATGACGATCGACACACCGCACACTTCGACTACTTCCGTCACACCAAACAGCGGAATGGGCGGATTGAAGTTTTGGACTCGACAATTCGGTGGAATCACCACACCTATCGATACACCTATCGACATGTGTGACGAGACTCCGAACTACCACCTTCCTGGACGACCACAGATGACTGATGACGATCAAGAAGACCAACCCAGACCACCGAGAAGAGTACATTTCGACACACCTGTGGCCAGACCTATTACCACCAGGTCTCACGGTGTCGACATACCCACCGATATGTCGTCACAGGGTATCGACACACCTGTCGACACACCCATCGACACATCGCAACAGGGTATCGACACACCCATCGATTCACCCATCGACACATCGCCACAGGGTACCGACACACCCCTCGACACAATGTCGCAACAGGGTATCGACACATTCGACACCTCCATCGACACATCGTCGCAACAGGGTACCGACACAATCGACACACCCGACGACACATTGTCGCAACAGGGTATCGACACAATCGACACACCCGACGACACATTGTCGCAACAGGGTATCGACACGATCGACACACCCGTCGGCACATTGTCACAGGGTATTGACACACACGTCGACACATCCATCTGTCGAATCACCACACCCCTGGAAATACTCATCAACACCATGAACGACGCACGAATAAGTCATAATGAGCTACAAATTGGTGACAGTTTACAAATTGGTGGAATTTCCCAACTAGATCAAGACTATGAAAAAGGGGGTCATATCAATTCAATTCAAGAGTCCAGTGAAGAAGAAGAATGGGAAGAATTACCCACGGACCAATGGGACCCACCCCTACCCGAATTTGAAACAACCCTGAACAAGAAACTACAACATCTCAATGAAGCGGATGCTGAACCTACAAGGGAGGTATTAAGCCGATTTAAGGATCTGTTTAACCCTCCTACGGGAGAAGGATGTAGCCTCAACGTCTCGCACGAAATTGTCACCACGCAACCCACTGTCGCCCAGCAGAAACCATACCCGGTCCCGCACGCATTACGAGAAGTCGTCGAGACCCAGATAAAGGATATGCTTTCATCGGGAGTTATCAGCGCGTCAACTAGCCCGTGGTGCGCACCGGTCCTCTTAGTGAAGAAGAAGACACCGCCGGGGGAAAAACAACTTTGGCGATTTTGTACGGACTTTCGTCAGTTAAACAAAATCACTAAAGGAGATGCCTACCCCCTCCCACGTTTGCAGGAAACGCTCTCGATGCTCGGACGATGCCGTTGGTTTTCAACCATAGATCTGATATCTGGGTACCACCAGATTCCGGTACATCCAGATTCCAAGGAAAAGACGGCTTTCTCGGTTCTCGGACGTCATTTTGAATACGAGAAGATGCCATTCGGATTGAAAAACGCCCCGGCGACATTCCAACGCGTCATGAATGACACCCTTGACGGCATTTTGGGAAGTAACTGCCTCGTCTATTTAGACGATGTGATAATATTTTCTGCGACACGAGAGGAACACCTGGACAAACTCACGCAAGTCTTTGACCGATTATCGGAGGCAAGGCTACAGGTCAACCTCGCCAAGTGCGAGTTTTTGAAAAATGAGGTTCGATTTTTAGGTCACCGTATTACACCTGACGGAATCTTGACCGAACCTGAGAAAATAATTGCAATCAAGCAATTCCCTGCACCTGCTTCGAAGCTCAAGCTACAGTCATTTTTGGGACTTGCTGGGTTTTACCGACGCTTCATTCCAAAATACTCGGAGATAGTCGTCCCGTTAACTGACCTGCTCAAAAAGGATGCTCCCTTCGAGTGGACTGACCGACAACAAAAGGCCTTCGACGAACTCAAGGGCAAGTTGACCGCCGAGCCCGTACTCGCATACCCTGACCTAACCAAACCTTTTATTCTTGCGACCGACGCTTCCGGCTCCGCTTTGGGAGCTGTCCTCTCACAAAGCTTTGATGGGGAAGAGAGGCCCGTGGCTTATGCAAGTAGGAAATTAAGCGGCGCAGAAACTAGGTACTCGGTTACGGAGAGAGAACTGCTCGCAGTTGTATGGGCGGTCCGCCACTTTCAAGAATATTTACTCGGACAGACATTTGAACTTCAAACGGATCATATGGCTCTCACCGCGGCCATGCATCTCCGCGACCCCACCTCGCGCATCGGCCGCTGGATTCTGCGATTAGCCGAATATGATTTCGTAGCGAGATATCGTCCCGGCTCACAAATGGGACATGCAGATGGACTAAGTAGGGGAGATATTGCTGTCGTAACCCTCGAATTCCCCCGTGAATTGATGATCGCCGCACAGAATTTGGATACCTGGGTTCAAACCCTCGTTCTGGACCGACAACAAGGGAACCTTCGCAATACCAACGGAGTTTGGGAAACACAGGTTCGCCACGACGGACGCCACGAGTGGGTACCGCTCGTTCCGAGTTCGCTCCGCGAGTGGCTGATCGACCGTTGTCACAAAAATGAATGGGCCGGTCACCCCGGCGCAGAAGTTACTGAAAAGCACGTTCGGAAACTTGGAATTTGGCCCGGACTGTCGAAGGATGTGCGCGAGAACGTTCGACGATGCGAAGCATGTCTCCGCCGAAACACACCACCGAACTTGAAGAACCCTATACAGAAACCACTCCTCCCCGAGCGACCCGGCCAAATAGTCGGAATTGACTTCGTGGGACCCATTTCTACTGGAAGCTCGACGAAATACTTACTGACGGTCATCGACCACTTTACTAAATACGCGGAGGCGTATATCACGTCCGACTGTACGGCATCAACGGTAGCAAGAAACCTAGCGCATCGATACATTCCGGTACACGGCGTTCCCGAAAGGTTGGTTTCCGATCGAGGAACTGCATTCACGTCCGGATCAACTCGAGCATTATGTGAAACGTGGGGTATTAGGCAAGTATTCACGACCGCCTATCACCCTGAAAGCAATGGAGTTTGCGAAAGGTTTCATCGCACGCTGACTAACATCCTAGCGAAGATCACGAAGAAGACGAAGGACTGGGAAACCATGCTCCCAATCGCTCTTGCGGCGTACCGATCCGCTCCACATAAAAGCACCGGGTTTTCGCCGAATTTCCTGACTTTTGGACGAGAAATACGACTCCCTAACGAGACTTTACAGGGGCTAAAACCCCGTGCTGACGAAACTACACTCATGAAGAATCTCCGTACCGCCCGTGAGGCGACCCAACAATGCCTCCACGAGGCTTGGAAGAAACGAAGTGACGCCATAAATGCTCGAAGATCTTTGAGATCGTTCGCGACAGGAGAAGCCGTCTACTTGAAGGATGTCCAACCGCCAACCGGAATTGTGAAAAAGTTCTGGAGTCCGTGGTCCGGACCCTGGATAGTGCTGCGAAAACTGTCCGACGTCACCTATGAAATTCGAGATCAACCCGACATACGGACACAGACAGTACACATCAACCGGTTAAAGCCAGCCTTTGTGTTGGGCATTCCCGACGAGACCTTCATCGACCCCATTGACATTGAACGGACCCCACACGAAACAACGACCTCAGCACCAGTAGAAGAAACACCTGAAACAGAAAAAGACGACCGATTTGAAGAATATGGATGGGAAACAAGACAGAATGTGACGATCTCGAACCTGCCGTCCACCAGCACACCGGCGCACGACGCAGTTCACAAGGAGACTTCTGTCCAACTGAACGAATCGCGGGACACCGGTCACCTCAGAGACGCGGATCACCATTTTGATCGCTCTACTGAATCCAAGGTGACCGGCGAACACGATCGCCACGAGGACTCGAGCACTCCGGAGACGCACGATCGCCACGACGGTACACACGATCGCCACGAAGATACACACGATCGCCACGAAGATTCACACGATCGCCACGAAGATTCACACGATCGCCATGACGTCTCACACGATCGCCACGGCAATCGACACGATCACCAAGAAAACCAGCACCACACTCCTTCCCCTGACTCAGAATCGGAAGAAGAGGAGTTCAAGGATGCAGAGAATGACCCACCACGCAAACGCCTAAGAGGATATGAGGAGGATACACCTGCACGTTATTCTCTAAGAAAGCGAGAGTCTAATGTAGATTACCGACAACTCCACTTAGGCAAACGACAAACTGACTGACTACTAGGGAAACACACATGACACGAACTGACCAACGAGACTGACTCACTATTAGGGAAACATACAGAATACTAACTGACAAATGACTTACCTTGGATCCTTCAGATCACCAAACTTACCTTGGATCCTTCAGATCACACCACGTTACTCTTTCACCGTTCTACTCGAGCCCATCAAAATTTTGAAGTACCTGAAATGTATAAAGTACAGTAAATTCATTTTGTCACTTTTCCTAGGCAGGATGTCACATAGGGTCTTTTCTCTGTTGTTGTAGGATGTCACAAAAGCAAATTGAGGCAAAGATCCTTGAGGGCGGACCCACTGCACCGGACCCGCTCGTCGTCCACATGCGCAATTGTGTGGAGTCAATCCAGCTACAGTTAGAGGATCAAGTTAGCGGCTTCATCGGTACTCCTGAACCGAACCCCACACCCCAAGCACACCTGGAGAGCCTCGCCAACTTTATCCGTTTCACGATGTGTGGCGACACGGAAACGGTGCGACAGCACAATGGGCAAGCCGCCCTCCTGATCTCGCTGGAAGTGGCCAAGTGGATCCCGGCGTACCAGCGGATCCGGCAAGAGCGAGACTTTCTGGCACGATGCAAAGAGCAGTGGCTGAAGGATCGAGAAGTTCTCATCGGCGAGAGGAACGATGCTTTGGCCGACTTGGAGAGGGCCAAGGCACAGATTTCTGCAGAGCCACCTGCGGCGAGGACTACAGAGTCTGAGGCACCCGACCAGACCTCCGCAGAGCCACCTGCGGCGAGTACTGCAGGAGCTGGTTCGGCGTTGGCCCAATCCAACCCGACCACTCCCGAGCACCCGAACGTGCCTTATGGGGAGAGTGAGTCGTCGCCCGAGTCTCTGGTCCAGTCACGACCGACTCGTGGCCGACGGCGGCTCACCTCCTCCCCGACGTCGAGCCCCGCACCGGAGCCGCTGTCCACGCCGATCCGAGAGCCCCATGTGGTCCTGGAGGACGTCATGGGTGAAGAAGGGCAGCCCAGGATTGTGATGAGGATGACGAGAGGGAAGCGGCCTACCTGCCCGGTTTGCACGCGGGCAGTGGCGAAGCTGTACTCCTTCCGCTGTCCCGCGTGCAAGGAGTTTTGGCAGCGACTGATCGCCCACCATCGCCAAGGCAAAGAGATCCCCGCCTGCGCCCACACCACCTCGCGCCGCAACCCAGTCGCCTGCCGCGGATGCCGCCGTCACCAGTACGAGCTCGAGCTCAGGGGGGCGCACCCCTCTCTTCCACTCCCGATACCCAGTGTCATCGTTGACGACACTGGCTTCCGGAGGGAGGGGGGGTGTGAGCGTTCGCTCACTGAATAACACCATCAGTAGCGGCGCTGAGCTAAGTTAGCTTCCCTCCTGAGTCTCCCCAGACGATGCAAGACGCCACCTCCAGCTGAGCGTCTAACTCCCCGACGAGGAGGGACAGCTGTCCTCCTCGTCAACCAATCAAATCCCTCCACGACCAACACCTTAGTGGAGGGTGGGGAGACACAACAGAATTTCCAGAAGATTCCACGTCTTCGGCTAGTCCAGTTCAAGCTTCGAGACAGTGAGGTAGCCGCGAGCCTGGCCCACTACCCTCTGCTCTCCTCCCCCCCAGTCTATTTTGTGCGCGCACGAATATCAACACGAAATCGATCCATCACCCCCGAATAGTCCTCTCGCCGCGAAGTCCCCGAGCTCCAGTGAAGAGACATTCCTCTACAACCGCCACCCATCACACGGATTTCCTACGGGCCCCGTCTGCGTGAGTGAACAAACCATTTACCTTTACACTTTGGCCAAAGTAGGTGCAGTGTAGGAGTAACCATATTTTACTAAAGACATAAAACCGCCACGAAACTGTACTGTATAACTGAGCTATATTGTTGATGATTTGGACATTGAACATTGATACTGAGAATGAAAACGGATTGTAAGAACGCTAGGAACTGTTTGAATCACACTCATTTGTGACGAAATCATGTTGACATTGAACCGCCCATCAGGCTTATAATCTTTTCCGCTTCACGAACTTGCTATGGATCTTTAATAAAACAAAGCTATTAGTTGTTAACCTTGTAGTTCTCATTCTATTCCCCTGGTTCAGATAACAATCACGAGGAACGTGCATCGACACACCTCAGGTTCACTCTATAAAATCCCTTCAGGATCAAGTACAAAGCCCCTCAGGCTCGACACACTTGTGTCTGATACAATTTTCAGCGCCCTTCAGGCAACATCGATTTCGACTCAACCTCGCCACGAGAGCTCCAAATTCGACTTGACCTCGCCACAGGTAACTATACTCACGCTACCCTTTCATTTAACTTTAATTATCAGTGTTTTGGTATTTGCTTTCTTTCTCCCCCCATCAGAACTCGTGCCGAAATCGTTCCTCGATTGACGACACAGTCGTCACTCGTTGAACGATATACTCGCGCCTTGGGGACAGCGGTAGGTTCACCCCTCCCTCTGTCAACAACGCACGGGTACGCAACAGCTTACACAACGTAACGGATTTTCTGACCAATCTGACTTCATAGGAGGAGCTGTGCCCCTCTGAGGTAGCGCTACCTCTGGAAATGAAACTGTAGCTTACATGATCAAGCACAGAAGCGCGCGACTGGGAAGAGAAAAAACCCGGACATGTAAGTGACCAAAAGAAGCAATTTTACTCACTCTTTTTACAATCTGTGAGCCCCTGCTCGCTGATAACAACACCTAAGAGACAGTGTAATAGAGATGGATCGCTCAATGAAGAACCGGATCTTTGAGCCGACTCTTTCAGAAGAGCGAGTGAACCATGGGTCAGTAAAAATGAACCGTGGCTCTTCGGATCTTTTGAGCTCAGTGCTGGTAGTGTTCGGTGAAGATCGGTTTTTTCAAAAGAGCGAGTGAACTGCGGATCAGTAAAAATGATAAATGAATCGCGGTTCTTCGATCTTCGGATCTTTAGAGTTCCAGTCAAAATAAATGAACGGCGGCTCCTCCATCTTCGGTTCTTTTGAGATCGGTAGAGTTCGGGAAAATTCGGACTTCCTTTTCTTCAGCTCACTGTTGCCAACCCATACAATAATTCAGAGGGAAAATACGATATAAATCGATCAAATAATACTATTTTGCGGAATTGTATCGAACCACCACTTATGCATTATTGTATTTTCGGTCGTAAACTTTACCGTATTTTTCCAGTGTTTTTTGTGACCCACTTTCCGATTCTTTCCGTTGTTTTTTCTCCCTGTTTGATTTTTACATCATGATTTTTTGATCGGTAGGTGAATCCCTCGAAGAAGCCACTTCAAAATTACAGCGAACCGTCAACAATATCAGTGAATGGACCAAAAAATGGCGTCTCAATCTGAATGAACAAAAATCTACCCAGATCAGCTTCACTAACAAGCAGATGACTAGTTTGCCAATCATGCTGAACGGACAAGCGATACCCATAGCTAATACTGCTAAATACTTGGGGATGACCCTTGACACAAAACTGAAATGGAAAGAGCACGTTAAAAAGAAAAACGAAGAACTGAAGATAAAGTATAGAAAACTGTATTGGTTACTCGGTAGGCACTCCGAGCTTTCCGTTCACAACAAACTGCTGATATACAGGCAAATCCTGAAACCTGTGTGGACATATGGCATCCAGCTTTGGGGCTGCACGAAAAAATCTAACATCAAGGTTATACAAACTTTCCAAAATAAGGTATTAAGGAGCATTGTAAATGCCCCCTGGTATGTGCGCAACGACGACCTCCATCGTGATCTTAAAATGGAAACTGTCAGCGAAGCGATCAAGCAACATGCTATTAAACACGAACATCGGCTTCATGGTCATACAAACCCCGAAGTTCTCCATCTCCTAGACAGTACAAATGCCGTCCGGCGACTGGATAGAAAAAAACCCTACGAACTTGTGACTGACACAGTGTAGTGCGTGGGGGGTTCTCTTCTAGAGCGCAGCCATTGGGCTGCTAACTCTAAAAAGTGTAAATATTGTATGCATAGTGTAAGTCGGGGGATGGGGCGGTGGAGCGGATGACGTCACGACGGGCGAGTCAAGCCAGCCGGACCTCTACGTCGGAGCAGCCCGAAGGGGGGTGCTGATTCTTCGGGACTCCTCGGTAAACGTCGGGCGTCGTCGGCCTTCCCACCCCGGCAGCGACCAGCCACCCTCGACCGAGCTCCCCCACCGTCAGTCAGCTTCCTACGTTTGACCGAAGTGGTTGTGCTCACCAGGGCCGTCGTCTTTTTGCCAAAGACTGGTGTAGCGGTTGTAACAGTTTTCACATCTTGAACGTACCTAAAGTCACGGTGGTACGCTCACCCCTTTTTCTTCGTATCCTGCCGACAACTACCTTCGGGCTTGTCGAACTCATCCTGGACACTTCTACTACTGGATCAGGCGCCTTCACGATTGGTACACCCCGTGCCACACCCTTGAGACGACTCCAGAATCTCTGTAGTACGGTAATCCCCAGCTCATATTACTTCCAATTGTTTTGCTACGTGCCAGTTAACTCGCTACATTCCAGATTCTATATATTGTTCTTGAATAAGATTATTAATCGGTACAAACGCAACTTTGGTTAGGTACATATGCAACCTATTGTAAATTCAGTAATTGTGCAACACTTTTCGGTACGAATAACAGTACGCCATCAGCATTTATAATCATTCGTATTTTGGTACCTTTGGTACATCGTAATAACTCATATAGTAATTTTGATACACGTAACGATACGCTTTTCTTTCATCATATACCTTGTGTAATAGTCATTTCGAAGGGTACATATTTTCGGTACGCCTGTCTTTTGCATATAACTTATAATACGTATTTCGGTACTCGTTTTGGTACAACTTACCTTTTGCATATATTTCATAGCCCACACTTAGTCTTGAATTGTGTGATATTATTTCAGTCAGTACGCGTTGCGTACCATTTCCTATTTACCCACGTGATACGTTTATTTTCTCATACATATATATATATTTTGAAGTATTATCAATTAGGTACTATTGATACGCATATTATTTGTAGACAATTTCATTTATTTCGATAATACAATTTTTGAACAGCAACTTGTAACCTGTGTTGTGTACATTTCTTGTTCCCATCATCCAAGGTGTCTAAGGTACTGGGAGTATCAGTGATTCTCTTAGTATCATTTTGTTAGTTTCACGGTTTTGAATTGCGCTACCATAGTCTCCCTCAGAGCATTTGCATTTAGGCTCAGTCAAGTCTATATTTCGAAACCGAAAAAGCTTACAAAATTGGTGGCAGCGGTTAGGATCTTGTGTAGGTACGCCACACAGAACCCAGGAAAAAGACACTTGGTGATTGGTAACAGGAAGGGTGCACGTATTGCAAAGATTTTGAGAGGGTGTGTACAAACGGTACGCATTCCACAAGAATTTTCACACGGATTGTACAGGTGGGGTCGTTGGGTTCGTCAACCTACCGACGCAGGTACGAAACAAGGGATTAGGCCGGTACGGATTTTCCTCATCCAACACAATGGCGACCGCGGGATCGGAAAGGGACTCGACGGCCGAGATGTTTTCGCAGTTAGGGACCCTGTTGAAGACCTTCAATGACCTGCACGTGGAAAAGGACCAGCGGGGGGGGAATAATCTCGACATTCCGAGGTCAATGTTCTTGGAGTTGGACCCCTGGGATCCTGATGAGGCGGGAGCGATATCGGTATCCTCATATTTCCGATTATTTGAAGACGTCGCAGGTACCCTCGACCAACAGAAAAGACTACGACTGCTACGCTCGAAAATGAGAGGTACGGCTAAGCAGTTCATGATTGACAATATGGGTTCGTACGTAGGAGAGAACCCATACCTTCACATGAAGCAGGCTATGGTACAGTGGTACGAACGGGGTAACCCCGGGAAAGCCGCCGCTTCACTTTGGACCGTAAAAAGACAACCAAATGAGACGTTGCGACAATTCGCAGAAAAAATCCGACAGTTAGCACAGGTAGCGGTACAGGAAGAAGGCGCTGAGTTAAATGCGGCTCAAAAGGTACAATGGGTACGCCGAAAGGTACTCAAAGCTTTCATCCGAGGAGTTGGAAAGGAATTGAGCTCGCACCTTCTGAGTACCGAACCTGCAACTATTGAAGCAGCTCTCAAGCGCGCAGAAGAAATAGAGGAGACGCTAGGGGAACACGACGAAGTGGAGGTACGATGGGACTTGTCTGCGGTGCAACCCGGAGACCGAAAATGCTACGCCTGCGGCGCATTCGGACACTTTGCGGCTCGATGCACTTCACGCGGTACGAATGGTACGAACGTCGCGGCGCCAGCACCGAAAATTACCAACCGCCCGGTACCCAGATACCCATGCATGTTTTGTGCAGATACGCAACACTTCCCGGTCGACTGCCCGAGTAACCCTCAGAAGACCATTTTCTGTGATTATTGTGGAGTCCGTGAACACCTTGAAAGGGACTGCCATAAAAAGAAGCTGCTCACACCTGTATCGCACCCGCAGGGTACGAATGAGAAGTTCACAAACTCCAACAACGAATTGGTACCAGTATCACGTGAGGTGGGACATATCACCATCATTGAAAGACCCCTCAACCGAACGCTACGCATCAACGCTACGTTGAACAACGAGTCTCGCTCGTTGATCCTAGATACGGGCGCTGCGGTATCGGTATTAACAGTTCCGGTACGCGGTATTCCTATTCTACCAACGAATGCTACTGCATGGGGGGCGGACGGATACCCACTAAAATTCCGTGGTGAACAAACGGTACGAGTGAACTTGCGGGGCATAACTTTTGATCACACGTTTCTTATATTTGAACGGGAAGGAACCGGATTGGACTTACTGGGAATGGACATCATGAAGAAGGTACCCATGGTCATACGAGCAGACCGTCACGAAGTAACCCTACTGAGGAACGACGAGCAGGAATCGGTACCCGTGGCAGGGGTACAAGCAACGAGAGTAGTACCCGACCTCTCCGGTACGGTGGTACTTGACACACCCGATACGGAGGTACTCCCTGAACAAGGTACGGTGGTACTCGACACACCCGATACGGAGGTACTCCCTGAACACGGTACGGTGGTACCCGACCTACCCGATACGGAGGTACTCCCTGAACACGGTACGGTGGTACTCGGAAATTTCGGTACGGAGGTACGCCCAAAAGACGAAGTACCAAACATTCCCCAGGAAATTCCAAAAGTAGCGGAACCCTCGACAAGCGAACCGGATCCATCGGACGAAGATGAGCGGGAACTCACCCCCACCGAAAGATGGACCGCTACGGAACAAGAAATTATCGAACAACTACGACGAAAATGCATGGATGTGCCGGAGAAAGAAGCTAATCAGTTGCGAGATATTCTAGTCGAATATCATCAGGTCTTCCAGAAACCCAGCAGGGACGGATGTCAATTAGAGGTAGCACACCGGATCGATACGGGAGATCAAGAACCTGTTAACGTGCGACCGTATCCCATACCTCATGCGCTGAAGGAAGAAGTTGAAGAGCAACTCATGAGTATGCTGTCGGACGGTGTGATTCGACCCTCCAGTAGTCCCTGGAACGCACCTGTTGTTCTCGTGAAGAAAAAGACTCCGGCCGGTGAACCGCAAAAATGGAGATTTTGCACGGATTATAGAGGCCTTAATAAAGTAACCAAACCTGATGCATACCCGATGCCAAATTTGCAGAGTACGGTGGCTGCACTGGGCCAATGTGCATGGTTCAGTAAGATTGACTTGGTGGCTGGATACCACCAACTACCTATTCACGCAGACTCCATCGAGAAGACAGCGTTTTCGGCGTTGGGGCGCCACTTCGAGTACCAACGGATGGCGTTCGGACTTCGGAACGCTCCGGCAACTTTTCAACGAACGATGAACGACGCACTCGACGGGTTAATTGGAACCCATTGCCTGGTCTACTTGGACGACATTGTGGTGTTTTCTCCCACACTAGAAGCACACTTTGATAGTCTGGTGAAAATCCTAAGTAGACTACGGGATGTCGGGTTGCGGGCCAACCATGAAAAGTGTGAATTTCTCAAGTCCGAGATTCGATATTTGGGACACCGCATCACGAGAGATGGCATCAGGACGGAACCCGAAAAAACCACCGCAGTAGAACGCTTCCCAACTCCTACCGATGCAAAGCAGCTACAAACGTTTTTGGGGATGGCCGGCTATTACCGACGGTTTATCAAAAACTATTCCGGTATCGC
This sequence comes from Apolygus lucorum, assembly GCA_009739505.2. Lineage (NCBI taxonomy): Eukaryota > Metazoa > Arthropoda > Insecta > Hemiptera > Miridae > Apolygus > Apolygus lucorum. The sequence continues at coordinate 5,515,531 of CM019175.2, forward strand.
CGCGCCACTTACGTCACTACTCAAGAAAAACGTAACCTTCGTTTGGGAACAGGAACACAAAATTGCATTCGAGACTTTGAAGAAAGCGTTGACCACTGACCCGATTTTGGCACACCCGAATTTGGACAAACCTTTTGTCCTCGCGACCGACGCTTCGCAAACAGCTATTGGCGCGGTGTTGTCTCAGCGCATTGGAGACCAGGAGCGACCCGTGGCGTATGCCAGTAGGAAACTTAACCCAGCTGAAACTCGATATTCAACGACCGAAAGGGAGTTGTTGGCTGTGGTGTGGGCAACCCGCCACTTCCAAGAATATTTGTTGGGAAAACAATTCCAGCTGGAAACCGACCATATGGCGCTAACCGCCGCTATGAGGTTGCGAGACCCCACGTCGCGAATTGGGAGATGGACGTTGCGGCTCGCCGAATACGATTTTGTACCGGCGTACCGACCCGGCAGTCAGATGGGCCACGCCGACGGATTGAGTCGAAATGGAGTAGCTGCAATAGAATTGGATATCCCCGGACGACTACTGGCTGCTGCGCAAGAAATTGATCCTTGGGTCCAGGGATTGGTGAGAAAAGGAGCTGCGGGCTTGGTAAGGCGGACGAACCTGTGGGAAACTACCGTTGTGACCGAGGGGGAGGAGCACGTTGTCCCCTTGATCCCGAGCACCATGCGCGAATGGATAATAAAAAACTGTCATGGTTCCAGTTGGGCAGGCCACCCGGGGGCGGACGTAACAGAAAAAATAGTTCGCAAAGCGGGGTACTGGCCCAAAATGTCCCGTACCATAAAGGAATACATCGCGGCATGTGAAATTTGTCAACGGCGAAACAACCCACAGCGTTCGGAGGCCCCCATTCAGCGCCCTTTGATTCCCAGTTCTCCGGGGGAGATCGTGGGAATGGATTTTGTTGGTCCTCTACCGACTCCGTTGGGACAAAAGTATCTTCTCACGGTGGTGGATCACTTTTCAAAATACGCGGAGGCGTATGTGGTCGGCGACACGACAGCTGAAACTGTCGCAGAGTGTCTTGCAAACCGGTACATTCCGACGCACGGAGTACCAAAACGACTGGTAACGGACAGAGGAACTGCGTTCACGTCACAAACGATCCAAACGCTATGTCGACGATGGGGAGTGGTAAAAATTCAAACGACAGCGTACCACCCACAAGCCAACGGAGTTTGCGAGCGATTTCATCGCACCATCGCCAATATTGTTGCGAAGCTGGTACGGGAGACGAAGAGGTGGGAAAAGGCTATACCGATCGCACTCGCTGCATATCGTGCAACGCCCCATAAAAGTACGGGCTACTCGCCGAATATGTTGACGTTTGGTCGCGAGCTACGGATGCCTAACACCATTGAATGGCGACAAACTTGCCCGGTCGATCCAATAGACCCTCTCCGTTCCATCGAAAGGATACGCCAGATCGCGAAAAAGAGTTTGGACAAGGCATGGATGACGCAAGCGGAACGTATCAACCGCCGGAGAACACCTCGATCGTTTGAAGTTGGGGATCGCGTCTATCTCAAAACGATGCAACCACCCAAAGACGTGTGTAAGAAATTTTGGAGCCCGTGGACCGGACCATGGACGGTACTAGAAACGTCATCACCGGTAACGTACCGAATCACAGACGTACTGCAAAAACGTACCCAGGTGGTACACCTGAACCGCTTGAAACCAGCAGCGGAAAACGGCGTACCTGATGGTGCATTGACGGACGTGCCGTTCGGAACTGTTGAACAGCCGAGTCCTATTACACCAATACGACGTGAAGACTTAAGCCCAGAGAAAGAGCATGAGTGGGAGGTACTCATGGAAGACGAGGAGATACGGGTCGAACCACACACTCCGCCACCCGTAACACCCAAAATTGAGACAGCGGTACCGGTGCTTGGAGACAGCACGCCAGCGGATAGCATACCATCCACCCGCGTACCGACTACCGACACACCAACTACTTCTACACCCTACAACTTGCGACCACGAAGTACTAAGGACTACCGCACGTTACATCGGAAAGGTTACTTGTCAGGAGTCGGGGTACTGGAAGACGAGTTGTCTGCTGCTGACGACGAGTTGAGGGAACTGGAGGAAGCCGTAGCACGGATCGGTGATGTGGTGAATAAGGTACGCGTACCACCGGTACGCAACTGCAACATAAATAGAACAATGTAAAAAAAAAAAAAAAAAAAAAAAAAAAAACCTGAAAAGCTGGAAAGAGAAAAAATTATCTGAAAATGAAACAAAATAGTATGCGTAGATGTAGCCGATACTTACCTTCATCGTAGAATTTTAGTAAACCCCTTGCCCTTTGAAAATTGTGAACCCCACTTACCTGAATGTAGCGAATCTGGAAACGTGGTTTAACTGTTGGTAGTATTGTGTTCATGGAATTGTCGTATGAGTACTAAAAGAGGTTCCTTCTGTTACAGTACGGAGTCACCGCCATAGCCATGGCCATGCAACAAATCGAGTCAGGAGACATGGAAGGACCGCCCAGCACAGAGCATAGTGCTGTCAGAGAAATTCGGGAGACGTACCGAACACAGTCTCAGGAAATGTTCAAGGAAGAAGAGTGCCAAGTGGACCTGAACCAGGCACAAGAACGGGAGGCCTTGCGGATGATAGAAGCAGCAGCCTTCATGATTGATACAGCGTCCAAAACTCACAACGCGTATGCCATCCACAGTGCATTGCAAAGCAGCAGGATGCACCTGAACCGGATCGCGGCGTTACTGCCCGCATGGAAGCACCTGCGCACAGCATACATGGGTTTGGAACAGCAGCTGAAATTGGAGGTGGCGGCCAAGAGAACAGCCCACGATGAAGTTACGCAGCTGACAAAGGAGAAGCGTCAGCTCCTGGAAAAGCTTGAGGTGCTCCAGCCCTGTGTCAGGCTGACGAGATTGGACGACAGTGACGAGGGACCTTCTAAAACAACAACGGCCGTCAGAAAGAAGCCGCGTCAGACCATCTTCAGTGACGACGATTCAGATGACGATTTTAACCACCCTGAGGACGACCTGCCAGAAGGAAATACGACACCATTAACATCTTCGCTCATCCCGGAAGTCATTTTAACCGAGGAACAGACCGTATCGCCGCTCACGATCAAGCTGGTGACGTGCCCTGTCTGCGGAGTGAAGGTGAAGCGACTCACGGCTTTCAGATGCTTGTCTTGTAAGCAATTTTGGACAAGATTGATAAAGCGCCACAGAGAAGGAACTCTCAACACTGCCTGTCCGGAGCCACACCCCGTACCAGTCTTGGGTTGTCAGCACTGCAGACGGCGGAAGTACGAAGCGGCAATGCTGAGCCTGAAACCCCACAAACCCTTGGAGATCCCCAGGACGGAGGACAATGATTTGCCCGCCGGGGACGGCGGCTTCCAGGAGGGGGAGGAGTGTAAGTCGGGGGATGGGGCGGTGGAGCGGATGACGTCACGACGGGCGAGTCAAGCCAGCCGGACCTCTACGTCGGAGCAGCCCGAAGGGGGGTGCTGATTCTTCGGGACTCCTCGGTAAACGTCGGGCGTCGTCGGCCTTCCCACCCCGGCAGCGACCAGCCACCCTCGACCGAGCTCCCCCACCGTCAGTCAGCTTCCTACGTTTGACCGAAGTGGTTGTGCTCACCAGGGCCGTCGTCTTTTTGCCAAAGACTGGTGTAGCGGTTGTAACAGTTTTCACATCTTGAACGTACCTAAAGTCACGGTGGTACGCTCACCCCTTTTTCTTCGTATCCTGCCGACAACTACCTTCGGGCTTGTCGAACTCATCCTGGACACTTCTACTACTGGATCAGGCGCCTTCACGATTGGTACACCCCGTGCCACACCCTTGAGACGACTCCAGAATCTCTGTAGTACGGTAATCCCCAGCTCATATTACTTCCAATTGTTTTGCTACGTGCCAGTTAACTCGCTACATTCCAGATTCTATATATTGTTCTTGAATAAGATTATTAATCGGTACAAACGCAACTTTGGTTAGGTACATATGCAACCTATTGTAAATTCAGTAATTGTGCAACACTTTTCGGTACGAATAACAGTACGCCATCAGCATTTATAATCATTCGTATTTTGGTACCTTTGGTACATCGTAATAACTCATATAGTAATTTTGATACACGTAACGATACGCTTTTCTTTCATCATATACCTTGTGTAATAGTCATTTCGAAGGGTACATATTTTCGGTACGCCTGTCTTTTGCATATAACTTATAATACGTATTTCGGTACTCGTTTTGGTACAACTTACCTTTTGCATATATTTCATAGCCCACACTTAGTCTTGAATTGTGTGATATTATTTCAGTCAGTACGCGTTGCGTACCATTTCCTATTTACCCACGTGATACGTTTATTTTCTCATACATATATATATATTTTGAAGTATTATCAATTAGGTACTATTGATACGCATATTATTTGTAGACAATTTCATTTATTTCGATAATACAATTTTTGAACAGCAACTTGTAACCTGTGTTGTGTACATTTCTTGTTCCCATCATCCAAGGTGTCTAAGGTACTGGGAGTATCAGTGATTCTCTTAGTATCATTTTGTTAGTTTCACGGTTTTGAATTGCGCTACCATAGTCTCCCTCAGAGCATTTGCATTTAGGCTCAGTCAAGTCTATATTTCGAAACCGAAAAAGCTTACAATAGAAATTAGCTTGATGGGCACAAATGCTCAGTTGTTATGATATTGATATTTTTGATAAAATATATCGATTTGAAAAAAAAAAAAAAAATGATTTTTTGTGAGGAGCTTTCTGATACAAGTTCAAAAGGCAAGCAAAAGCACATCCTTATCTTACCATTATTATCGATATTAATGCTTACATACTTATTGGTTCGTTTATTATATTTCACCTTGGTTACCTTAATTTTCTTTGTAGAATAACACGATATAACATCAAAATGTCATACCTACTAAGAAATTTTTTTTTTCAATTGTGGATTAGAGGCATAAAAAAATGCTTTTATATAAATAAACAAATATTTTACCAAAAAACTGTATTTTTAAGTCTTAGTTATTCATTGCTTTAATCTTGTTCGTTGTCTTACTTATTCATTGTTTTTCGTTGATTTTTAAAGGATTTATTGAGCATCTTTATTGAACAACAGCGCTTTTTGGGTTGTTATTTTCAATATTGAACCATTGGAAACGAGCAACAGAAAAATTATTGCCTCCCGCCCTCAAAATTTGATGGTTTACGATTCAAAGTAGTGTAGAATCTAATAATCGAATAAAAATTTCCTGGTAGAACTAAAATAAACCGTTGTGTAACAATTTGTAGCGTTTTTCATCGTATTTTCATCTCTACAATAAATAAGAGCTCAAAAGAGCCAAAAAGAGCCACTGATCCGTCGAAAAGATCCGGATCTTTTGAATGAGCGGAGCGCTCAGAGCCGTTCTTCTTGGTGAACCGTTTTTGCCCATCTCTACAGTGTAACGGAAAAATTTTGTTTCCTTAATTTTCTTTCCCAGCTGCAAAAGAAACTGCGGCAAGGGTTCGCTCGATTGTTCATTGATGCGAGATCTATGGGATGTGCGATTGACTGCGGAGTTCTCCGATGAATCAGCAGAGGGCATGATTGACATTGGGACAGGTTAATTGTGTGTCGGGTAACCTGTCTCAGTTAATTCCAAATCCTCTCAACAGAGTAAATTTAGCTTGCATTGAGAAGGAATACCCTTATCACAAACTTTATGAGTTTTCCTTTAGATCTACATATTGCCTGCAGTTTCTTCAAATTTTCTTCCCGAATAAAAACCGCTGAAATTTCGTGCTGAAATAGAACTACATACTCATCATCATCTTGAAGAAAAATTTACATGTGCTCCAAACCCACTGGGCTGAATGCTGAATGTGGGAGCCCTAGACGCGTTCTGATTGGTGGAGCTCCAGGACGTAGTTATAGCAGAAAGCAACAGATAGCGCTCATGATCACTTGTTCCCAACCTCATCATAACAAGTCACCTTGTTTATCACATATTTTTCTCCTTGGTGCGTTACCGGCCGCATCTAAGTAATTAATTTGATAACATTCAGTTATATTCGCGATATGTACGAAAAAATCGAGCGATTTTCAATTTTACACTGGGTTTCAAACGTTTCTTTGGGTGGCAGTTGTCAATTGAATATTTGAACTACTGGCAATAGGCACAACAACAATTGCATGAGGAACTCTGAAAATACCTTTCGCCTCGATTGGTTTTTCCAAGTAATTTTTGCAAATCAAAATGATGATGAAACGAAAAAGTGGTAGTTCCTCAATCCTAGCTGAAAGTAGATAGCGCTACTGAGGCAGCTTGCACACCATTTTAACGTTGGCTTTCTTCTCTGTTAACTTGTCTCCATTACTCTGTGTCCAAACCTGAAGTGAGGCTGAAGATTGATAAGGGAAGATGGGAGAAAGGAGTTTCTGAGGTTAGAGAGAGAATTGCTCCAGTCCTAAGACAAATTTTATTTCGAGTACCTATTTTGAGAAAACTGTGCCGAAGTCTATGATTCCAAACTCTAATTTTCTGCTGTTGATCAAATACATGCTGCCAATCATAAGCATCACCGGTGAGTACCTACTTTCGGCCTATAGATGCCCGAGCTTGATCAGTAGGTACTCAGGTGGTTTTCCATAAGCCACGACCTCAGAGCCTACCTTCGACCTCCCCTCCAACTACCAGGCTTCACAGAGGGGCTGGAGGCCAGTTCCATGCTGGGATGAGTCTTCCAAGGTACATGGAGCACAGGCACTCGCCAGTGGCTTCTCAAGGGAGTTCCCCGACATGAAGAAGAAGACGTTTCCTCTGTTTATCAGTTTTCGAAGTTGCAGATTTCAGTGTTTGCATGTGTTTTCCATTTCTGACATTTTTTTTTACTTTTAACTGATGCCTGCACTCTTCAATAAACTATAGAAAAAGGTGTCTTGTGAAGTCATGGAGGACGGAATCGCGGTGAAAGAAGAGCCGATGAGTGAAGGAGATGAAGATCAGGAGATGGAAGTGGAGATCAAACAGGAGATGCTGATCTGGGGTAACAGCTGGACAGATGAAGATGAGGGGTGTCCGATGATCAAACAAGAGGACAGTTCAGCTGCTGACCCTCTGTGTGATGAAAGTGACGTTCTGCAGGGATCTATCGGAGCACAGAGGTCTGAGGCAGGACCAGCGCGTGAGTTGAAGAAGCAGAAGACTTTTGCATGTGATAGATGTGATTACAGAGCCTCGCTGCTAGGATATCTGAAGAGACACATAAGGACGCACACTGAGGAGAAGCCCTACGCCTGTGATAGATGTGATTACAGAGCCTCAGAGCTGGGACGTCTGAATAGACACATCAGGACTCACACTGGGGAGAAGCCCTATGCTTGTGATACATGTGATTACAGAGCCTCGCAGTTAGGAAATCTGAAGACTCACATGAGGACTCACACTGGGGAGAAGCCCTACGCCTGTGATAGATGTGATTACAGAGCCTCAGAGCTGGGACATCTGAAGAGACACATCAGGACTCACACTGGGGAGAAGCCCTACGCCTGTGATAGATGTGATTACAGAGCCAAGAGGCAGGGAGAGCTGAAGATTCACATCAGAACACACACTGGGGAGAAGCCCTACGCCTGTGATAGTTGTGATTACAGAGCCTCAGAGCGGGGACTTCTGAAGAGACACATCAGGACTCACACTGGGGAGAAGCCCTACGCCTGTGATAGATGTGATTACAGAGCCAAGGGGCAGGGAGAGCTTAAGATTCACATGAGAACACACACTGGGGAGAAGCCCTACGCCTGTGATAGATGTGATTACAGAGCCTCGCGGCTAGGAGAATTGAAGATGCACATCAGAACACACACTGGGGAGAAGACACAGCAATATTTCGAGGAAATACTCCGGGAACATAGTTACTCATGTACAAGAAATACTGTAAATAATTTTCTCTAAGACAGGCAATTTCTCTTTAATAAACATCAATAAATCGAAGTAGATAACTATCTATCATTTATTTCAAGCGCCTTAAACATAAAAAAAAAATTTCAGTGGGACACTACAAGGACAGTCCCCTACGAATTGAAGGACGATCCTCCTTGAATTAAAGTAACTGAAATACATCATAAAATATAACATTAGTTCAAAAATTAATCATTTGGTTGAAAAAATTGCGGTTTTAGTTCAAACATTCTTTTAAATTTGATTAAAAAAATTACCCATTTAGTTTGAAGAATCATGAAATTAGTATAAATAGGGATGGCAACGATATACGAAATATATCAATATATTACGGTTGATATATCGATATAGAGAACTGATATTTCAGTCAATATCGATATATTTACCGATATATATCGTGACTTGTTTTCAAGTTAAAAAATATTATTATTATTAGACATTTTGGGGTCAGAGCTGCAGCTCGACCCACCTTGAGATTTAGCCTAGCAAGATTGACTAGCTCTAGTTGAATCGATCTGAGCCTTTTTGTAGTTCATTATGAACATCGAGGATGAGAGGATTTTGTGGCCCATGAGTTATACTTTCACTGGGTAGTTTAACTTTTATGATTGACTGATTTCAACTCCTAGGTCACATCAAAAATTCGGTCACCCTACTCAGGTGGTGTTCCATAAGCCACGCCCTCAGAGCCTACCTTCGACCTCCCCTCCAGCTATCAGGCTTCACAGAAGGCTGGAGGCCAGTTCCATGCTGGGATGAGTCCTTCCAAGGTACATGGAGCACAGGCACTCGCCAGTGGCTTCTCCAAGGAGTTCCCCGACATGAAGAAGAAGACGTTTCCTCTGCTTATCAGTTTGCGAAGTTGCAGATTTCAGTGTTTGCATGTGTTTTGTATTTCTGACATTTGTTTTTACTTATAACTGATGCCTGCACTCTTCAATAAACTATAGAAAGAGGTGTCTTGTGAAGTCATGGAGGACGGAATTGTGGTGAAAGAAGAGCCGATGAGTGAAGGAGATGAAGATCAGGAGATGGAAGAACTTGTGTTGATCAAACAGGAGGTGCTGATTGGGGATGATTACGTCGAGGAAGAGGTTGGTAACAGCTGGACAGATGAAGATGAGGGGTGTCCGATGATCAAACAAGAGGACAGTTCAGCTGCTGACCCTCTGTGTGATGAAAGTGACGTTCTGCAGGGATCTATCGGAGTACAGAGGTCTGAGGCAGGACCAGCGCGTGAGTTGAAGAAGCAGAAGGCTTTTGCATGTGATAGATGTGATTACAGGACCATGAGACAGGGAGATCTGAAGACTCACATGAGAACACACACTGGGGAGAAGCCCTACGCCTGTGATAGATGTGATTACAGGACCAAGTGGCAGGGAGAGCTGAAGATTCACATGAGAACACACACTGGGGAGAAGGCTCACGCCTGTGATAGATGTGATTACAGGACTAGGAGGCTAGGAGATTTGAAGGAACACCTCAGAACACACACTGGGGAGAAGCCCTACGCCTGTGATAGATGTGATTACAGATCCTCGCAGTTAGGAAATCTGAAGTCTCACATAAGGACGCACACTGAGGAGAAGCCCTACGCCTGTGATAGATGTGATTACAGAGCCTCGCTGCTAGGATATCTGAAGTCTCACATAAGGACGCACACTGGGGAGAAGCCCTACGCCTGTGATAGATGTGATTACAGAGCCTCGCAGTTACGAGATCTGAAGAGACACATCATGACTCACACTGGGGAGAAGCCCTACGCCTGTGATAGATGTGATTACAGAGCCTCACGGCTAGGAAATCTGAAGACTCACATCAGAACACACACTGGGGAGAAGACACAGCAACATTTCGAGGAAATACTCCGGGAACATAGTTACTCATGTACAAGAAATACTGTAAATAATTTTCTCTAAGACAGGCAATTTCTCTTCAATAAACATCAATAAATCGAAGTAGATAACTATCTATCGTTTATTTCAACCGCCTTAAACATAAAAAAAATTTCAGTGGGACAACACAAGGACAGTCCCCTACGAATTGAAGGACGATACTCCTTGAATTAAAGTAACTGAAATACATTTAAAAAAAAGTCTGCCAAGTAGGGTGGGCAGTATAGCTTCCTCACTCATTATAACATGGACGTATAGAATCAGTTGGCGAAAAAATTATGATTCAAAGAGTTATTGAATACCAAAATATTGACTATTCTTGAAATTGATTAAAGTAAAATGAATGAAATACTGATGTCACAAACATAGGTTATACTATTCTTTTGAGGAGGAGTATGTAGACATTATGGAGTGAATTTAGAATTCCAGCAGAATTTAGCGGTCCACCGTCTAGGACCTAACCCACACAATCCCTGAAAATTTCATCGAAATTGGTTGAATAGTTGCGGAGTTTTGGTTGTAACAATAAATTTAAAGTTCGCGCATGCGCAGCGGCTATTGCTTGACCAATTTGATTGAAACTTATAGGGTGTCTCTTAGAAGTTAGTCCCTAACTAACCTCCAAATTTGAGCAAAATCGGTTCATTAGAAACCGAGGTACAAGGAAATTGACGTTTGCGCATGCGCACTCGCTCCTATTGGTCCGAAGGTGCTGGAATTGATAGGGGACCGTCTAGGACCTAACCCGCACAATCCCTGAAAATTTCATCCCAATCGGACCACAGGTTAGTATAGTTTTGCCCGGGACAAGGATTGACCACCGACAGACACGGAACCAAAATTGTTCGGGAAGCTCTAAAACGCAAAAAGCAAGTGGAAATTTTGATTTTGGAGGACATTTTTTTTTTCACTTCTTTCACGAATACAAAGCTTCCCTACCTTCGGTAGTGAGGGAGCAATATAACATTAGTTCAAAAATTAATCATTTGGTTGAAAAAATTACGGTTTTAGTTCAAACATTCTTTTAAATTTGATTAAAAAAATTACCCATTTAGTTTGAAGAATCATGAATTTAGTATAAATAGGGATGGCAACGATATACGAAATATATCAATATATTACGGTTGATATATCGATATGGAGAACTGATATTTCAGTCAATATCGATATTTTTACCAATATATCGTGACCTGTTTTCAAGTTAAAAAATATTATTATTATTATATGTTTTGGGGTCAGAGCTGCAGCTCGACCCACCTTGAGATTTAGCCTACCCTCCCTACACCCTCACTCCATGATAGTTATGACGTCTTCATGTTTCTGTGTAGTAGTCTGAAATTCCCTCATCCCTCCAACAACATTTCAACAACAACTTCCATACAGCAACAGCCAACCAATGTCCGCCGATGGGGACACCGAGCGCGCCACTGTCACCGCCCTCCCAACACCAAACTGCAATATGGCCGAGGTCATAAAAGGGGCTGCCCCCACCCTCGCGCCCTCAGTCTGAAGTCACGCGTCTTGAAATGTAGTCAAACCCAACTCCAGTACTCAATCCCCCATAGCGTAACGTCGGTGAACTAACTGAGAACCAGTGTTGTGAGTGATCCAAGGAACATTTCACCAATAGTCGATCATCGAACCCGCCAGTCTTTGTTCTTGAGGATCCGCAAGCCAAGGCCCGGACTTCAAGAGGTTTGCCGCCAACTTCTCCATTTTGCCACCGAACCGGTACGCTGATTGACCCGGACCGAGGCAAGTCTGCCCCGATCCCAAGCTCCCCCTACACGCATACGAGTGTGAGCCGCCGCTCACAAAAGCTAAATCCCCAGTCGCGGAAGCTAATTAAATTTAAAAGAGGATGGAAGGAACGGTAATCACCCACATCACAGCCGGGGAGCGCCGGGTGGGGCCTCCTGCCGGTGGGCGCCTAGAGGGACATCGAGGGCGGAGGGGGGGCGTATATAATTCGGAGCGCCGCTCCCCTTCCCTCAATCCTGCAAGCTCCTTGCTACCATCCCCCCCTCAAGTGCATCTATAAGACTCGTCCCTTTTCTACCTGCAGTAATACCTACGTCAATACACAGCTTAAGTTTTGGAATTGAATGAAGTTAATTTTTGCTTTATATTGAAACTTTAAATCATACCAAAAATCATAAAATCACAATTGGTATAAACAAATTGAAACTACGCCAAAGTCCTATTATCACAATTGCCTACATTTCAATCAAATTCCTTTTTTTCTAAAATGAGTAGTTATGCTATTGAACCATTTCGAGCACAACGAAAATTCCACTTTTTGGGAGGAAAGAAATTATCTATTTTTGGATATTGTTGTATCTCTGTAATTAGGTACCTATTCAACCTACAAAGCTCGAGTTGGTCGAATAATAATAATAATAATCCCTGAACTGAAATAACATAATGCTAGTCGAAAGAGTAGAATTCGCTTCAGTATTTTGGAGCCCTCTCGATCATAGTGCCTACAGCCTACTTCAACATAGAATGCGTAGTGACAATAACATACCCATTTCCTTTTTCATCTTGATTTAGAAGCAAGTAAAAGGAGTAAGGCCTCTTTGTCCGATGAGCTGCTCGACATGATCGATGAACACTGAGAAAATTAACAGTGGTCCGCCGCGGCTGTCCGCGTTCTGTGTGGCAGGGGTTGTCCGCGGCGGACTGCTGTCGGTTCGCACGGTCAGCCCGCGTTCTGTGTGGCCGAGCCTTAATGGTGGCCACTGTTGTCAATGAGCCCTGTCGGGTGGGATGGCATTTTTTGGGAGGGGCGGGTTGGCATAAGCCAATTTTTTGTTTTTCTTATGCCAACCCGCCCCTCCCAGGTTTATCATTGACACCTAATGAAAATCAATTTCATATAACTTATTTTAACCTTCATCCGCTCGCGCCCCCCTGAGTCACACTAGCGATCGCGGGGCGGCTGATAGCCGCCCGTCACATTTTTCCTTATTTCAATGGATTTTTTGGTACTTCAACTCGATAACGACAAGGATTTGGGTTGGTCATCTTGTAAGTGAGTTCATACACATTATTTAGAATGAAAAACTTTTATTGAAAATAATTATAAACTTTGGTAAACAAAAATTAAAAAAAATAACGTCATAATATTCTTTCTGGGCCTACTGCCTAGTGACTAAACTATCACACTCTGTTCAATAAATCAAATTGTTCTTCCCTAAAAACAAACAAACTGATAAATAAAATGAATAAAGGCGTTTAATTTTTTTATGCTCTAAGGCATTCATGTTGAAACGCTCTGAAACTAGGTTTGAAAGTGTGTACATACAAAAACTTATTTATTTGTACAATACATTTTCAAGATAAAATTGGCAAAACATATTTCAAATGAATATAATTGGAAGAAGTGACATAGAAAAGTAAAAACAATGATTCGCTACCCTAATAGACTCAGAAGCAATACGAGTAGGTACCAAAGCAAACATCACAAATGATAAATGAAACTCAGGTTTTTATCGGCTTTTCTTCCGAAACATACATAGCTACTCATAAGGAGGCTGAATGAAGTAAAAAAATATACTTACATTCCACCGTGGACGTTCAAAAAAATGTTGCACTGCTGATGGCAGGGCGGCAGTTAGCCGCCGAACTTTAGTTAGTTAGTCACTCAAACTTTGAACGTGTACTGACAGCCACCAACATAACGCAGGAGGAAAAGGTTAACGATATCTTGCGGAGGAAAGTCCAACTAGAGAATACAACTGCACTTTCCCGATCTCTTGCGTGCCAGTTATGTTTTGCCACCCAAAATTCATCGAGGGCGGCAGTTTGCCGCCCACGCGAGCGGATGAAGGTTAATTGCTTATCACAGCTCTATTGCTTGTCACAGGGATGCGAACTTGGAAAAGGACCACTGAGAGAGGTTTGACCCCATCTCATGTTATTGATGCTGCGGTGGAAGCCCACATTGAACAGAGGATCAGTCTTGCTGTAGCGTCACAGCAGTTCAACATACCTGTCCGCACTTTAGCGCGCTACTGTGCCAGGAAGAGAAAAGAAAAGTGGGGCTTGAATGCAGAAGACCATGACGATACCCCTGATCAAGACCATGATGTTGTACCGCCCAAACAAACTTTGTGTCAACAGTCAACCGATCAATTCTGATCAAACTATTGGTGACTACGTTGTGGTTTCCTATGGTGCTAAGCGTTATCCCGGCATGATAACAGCCATTGACAAAGATGACTACCTATTTAGTCAGCACCATGATTAGAAAAGGAAAATTCTGGTCGTGGCCTTCTGCCAAAGATGAAATTTGGTACACAAGTGAAAACGTTGTAAATAAAATCGACCCTCCTGTTAAAATTTCAGATAATACTTTCAATGGTGTATTAAAAAAGTAGGATTGAATACAGTCCAAAATTGAGTTCTTGTTTAATAGTAAGTATTTTTTTGCAGATTTCTTTTCTGTTTTCAATGAGGTCCAACCTAAAAATACTTATGCCAACCCGCCCCAAGGGCCACGCCAACCCGCCCCATAAGGGGGGCAGGTTGGCATAGATTGACTAGCTCTAGTTGAATCGATCTGAGCCTTTTTGTAGTTCATTATGAACATCGAGGATGACGGGATTTTGTAGCCCATGAGTTATACTTTCACTGTGTGAGCAACCAAGCTGCTCACTGTTCCCCCTCACAGGCACATCCCATCCGTAAGATCTGATCTCCTTCGGGACCAGGCCCCCACTTCACAGGCCACAACATAGGGGCGTGGCCTCAGAACCAACGTGTCCAAACACCATCCAAGGACACAACAAAAGTCAACTGTCATGTGCATGGAAGAGCATGGAGGAGGCTAATCAGCTGACAAGCGTGAAGAAGCAGGAGTGCCAACTACAAGTGGAGGTGGCAACACTGGGCCCAGAAGCCCGATGATATTCTGATGTACCAACCGAGAGACCTCAGTCCTGAAGCTAAAGCCTTGCCAGCTGTCTCGAACTTATCTCCCCCTGTCTTTGAAGCGCTCGTCCCGTATCGCGATCCACCGATACACCCCCAGCTATATCCTCCTGCCTCCAACAAGTCACTAGGTTTTACTAAGTGGAAAAGTACCAGTGTTCTTGCCCCGTCCCGCCCCCTGGATCTCGTCGTGCCTGCCTGGATCGTCGTATCGGAGGAAGACGCAGAACCAGTCCGTTCCCGGCTCTCCCCCTTCAAACCTCGCCGCATCGCCTCCGGACTCGCCTCGGTAACCCGGAACGTGAGTGCAAAAAACTAATCTACCTTATTATAATTGGCCAATTAGAGGTAGAGGTACCGTGACTCAGTGATATTTTACTATAACGAAAAATAGGAACTAAAGGAACTTACCTGTAACGAACCTAGAGAACTAAGAGTACTCACCTTTGTTGATCCTATCCATAAGAGTATCGTACCGTAACTTAAAACTAAGACTAGTCGCTAATAAGTAAAACTTACCTTTCTTACCTCGTTGCATTCCAGCCGTAACGCCCCTCAGGCGATCGATCCCTGGGATCGATACTTGCAGAACTTACCTGTAACCACATTGGAACCTTTTTACTTACCTGTATCGCCGTTTCTATTCCTGAGATTAAATCTACAAAACATTTGGTTAAACATAATCTTCTCATTTCAACTTACCGACACCCCCAGGTTCTGAGTAACAAGAGTATTGCAAACCGTGTCGATAATAGGAACTTGCTTGAAAGAAACAACAACGTAACTTCATTTATTTACAACATATCGATACATAGAACCCTTCAGGTTAACATATCCCTTCAGGTATAACAGCATTGCAAATATCAGATATAACCAAAGGTACCTACTGAAACGCTACGCCTCATCTCCAAACTGCTCGGGAGAACGCCGCTACCAGAACCAGATAAGTACAACTATTTCACTTAGTCTAAGATTCCGATATTCTTTCTTTGTTTTGTCTTCAGTATCGCGAACCCCTTAGACCCCCTTTCCGAAGGAACTCGTTAACTGAAACACTACCCCAAAAGCTTACAACTGGGTAGTTTAACTTTTATGATTGACTGATTTCAACTCCTAGGAAACATCAAAAACGAAAATCTATGCCAACCCGCCCCGGTCATCCCTACTCAGGTGGTATTCCATAAGCCACGCCCTCAGAGCCTACCTTCGACCTCCCCTCCACTTATCAGGCTTCACAGGGGGGCTGGAGGCCAGTTCCATGCTGGGATGAGTCCTTCCAAGGTACATGGAGCACAGGCACTCGCCAGAGGCTTCTCAAGGGGGTTCCCCGAGATCAAGAAGAAGAAGACGTTTCCTCTGCTTATCAGTTTTCGAAGTTGCAGATTTCAGTGTTTGCATGTGTTTTGTATTTCTGACATTTGTTTTTACTTATAACTGATGCCTGCACTCTTCAATAAACTATAGAAAGAGGTGTCTTGTGAAGTCATGGAGGACGGAATTGCGGTGAAAGAAGAGCCGATGAGTGAAGGAGATGAAGATCAGGAGATGGAAGTGGAGATCAAACAGGAGATGCTGATCTGGGATGAATATGTCAAAGAAGAGGTTGGCAACAGCTGGACAGATGAAGATGAGGGGTGTCCGATGCTCAAACAAGAGGACAGTTCAGCTGCTGACCCTCTGTGTGATGAAAGTGACGTTCTGCAGGGATCTACAGGAGAACAGAGGTCTGAGGCAGGACCAGCGCGTGAGTTGAAGAAGCAGAAGCCTTTTGCATGTGATAGATGTGATTACAGAGCCTCGCTGCTAGGATATCTGAAGTCTCACATGAGGACTCACACTGAGGAGAAGCCCTACGCCTGTGATAGATGTGATTACAGAGCCTCGCTGCTAGGATATCTGAAGTCTCACATGAGGACGCACACTGAGGAGAAGCCCTACGCCTGTGATAGATGTGATTACAGGACCAAGTGGCAGGGAGAGCTGAAGATTCACATGAGAACACACACTGGGGAGAAGGCTCACGCCTGTGATAGATGTGATTACAGGACTAGGAGGCTAGGAGATTTGAAGGAACACCTCAGAATACACACTGGGGAGAAGCCCTACGCCTGTGATAGATGTGATTACAGAGCCTCGCTGTTAGGATATCTGAAGTCTCACATAAGGACGCACACTGAGGAGAAGCCCTACGCCTGTGATAGATGTGATTACAGGACCAAGTGGCAGGGAGATCTGAAGAGTCACATGAAGACCCACACTTGGGAGAAGGCTCACGCCTGTGATAGATGTGATTACAGGACTAAGAGGCTAGGAGATTTGAAGGAACACCTCAGAACACACACTGAGGAGAAGCCCTACGCCTGTGATAGATGTGATTACAGAGCCTCACAGCTGGGACTTCTGAAGAGACACATCAGGACTCACACTGGGGAGAAGCCCTACGCCTGTGATAGATGTGATTACAGAACCTCACGGCTAGGAAATCTGAAGACTCACATGAAGACACACACTGGGGAGAAGACACAGCAATATTTCGAGGAAATACTCCGGGAACATAGTTACTCATGTAGGTACAAGAAATACTGTAAATAATTTTCTCTAAGACAGGCAATTTCTCTTCAATAAACATCAATAAATCGAAGTAGATAACTATCTATCATTTATTTCAAGCGCCTTAAACATTAAAAAAATTTCAGTGGGACACTACAAGGACTGTCCCCTACGAATTGAAGGACGATACTCCTTGACTAAAAGTAACTGAAATACATCGTAAAATATTACATTAGTTCAAAAATTAATCATTTGGTTGAAAAAATTACGGTTTTAGTTCAAACATTCTTTTAAATTTGATTAAAAAAATTACCCATTTAGTTAGAAGAATCATGAAATTAGTATAAATAGGGATGGCAACGATATACGAAATATATCAATATATTACGGTTGATATATCGATATAGAGAACTGATATTTCAGTCAATATCGATATTTTTACCAATATATCGTGACCTGTTTTCAAGTTAAAAAATATTATTATTATTATATATTTTGGGGTCAGAGCTGCAGCTCGACCCACCTTGAGATTTAGCCTACCCTCCCTACACCCCCACTCCATGATAGTTATGACGTCTTCATGTGTCTGTGTAGTAGTCTGAAATGAGGAATTTCACCATGTCGGAATTTCCTATTTTTGACCCCAAAATCGGATTCAGCACTTTGAAAAACCTCCTAAGGCTAACTTTCAGCCCGAACTTCCTAATTTACGAATAAACAAAACAGTGTAGAAAATACGAATGTTTAAAAAAACCGGGAAAATGACGTCATCCTGGAATAGTTCATTTATGGCCGCTTGAAGCGCTGAGATCGAGAAATCCATAGTCCCCAGATGCAAAATTTCACGAAACAGTAGGTAAAGTTCGAAATCGAAAAACTGAAGAAAAAAATAGAAAAAGCGAGATGGGGAAAATTAGGTTTCCTCTGTTTTTGTTTGATAACACGATTTCGTCGTCCCAATGGGCAACACTGGGAGGAGACGGCGATCCGAACAGCCCAATCAGCAAGCGTTCCCACTGCACGTCTGTTTTCCCGGTTAGTTTTGAAATTAAAAATTTTGACTGTCTCCCAAAAATAACAGGAGACTTATTTTCCGAAATCAGCCCGATTTTCATCTACCCCACACCATCAACTATTCAGGAAAAATGCAAACAGAAATCGGTGAAATTCCTCATCCCTCCAACAACATTTCAACAACAACTTCCATACAGCAACGACTACGGCTGTCCGCCATCACCAACGGGGACACCGAGCGCGCCACTGTCGCTGCCCTCCCAACACCAAACTGCAAGATGGCCGAGGTCATAAAAGGGGCTGCCCCCTCCCTCGCACCCTCAGTCTAAAGTCACGCGTCTCGAAGTGTAGTCGAACCCAACTCCAGTACTCAATCCCCCATAACGTAACGATATAAAGATGGAGGTTCGGAAGTGATGAAAAGAACACAAAATATTATTACACTCGTTGCTGGGATTCGAACTGCAGACCTCTTGCACCTGAGGCTAGTAGTTAGTAGTGTGTTGGAGGGGGGGGGGAATACTGGAGTACTGTTTGCAGATTGAAAGAATGCGGATGGTTTGGTGAGGTGTCCATGTGTATTACAATTCCAAAAACATCGTCCTTCTTCTAACTTCAACTCAAGCTAGGCAAAATGAGACCGAGGGTTG
This sequence comes from Apolygus lucorum, assembly GCA_009739505.2. NCBI lineage: Eukaryota > Metazoa > Arthropoda > Insecta > Hemiptera > Miridae > Apolygus > Apolygus lucorum. The sequence goes on from CM019175.2 coordinate 5,534,551, forward strand.
TTGACTACCAACCGTTGATGAAGTGAAAGAAATGATTTATTACAGGCAAAACAAAACAAATACTGAACACTAATAAAAAATAAAACTGGTCCCTTACCCTAGGGAAAGTCTTTTCAATTAAAGAATATACATTTTATCATTCAAAAATAAAATCACACTTCCAGTAAAAGATGATGCTTCTTTCAAATTATAAAGGTGACTGAAGGGTAAATAGAAGGGCAAGAGATTTCACATTCGTGATAAAAATCCTTCCTAACAATTGGCAGAGTGGAGGAGCTTTCTACCTTATTACGACACAAGTTGCTCGATGCCTGGAGTACGATTACTGAGGCTCGGCCCTTTCCCCAGCCTGACTCAACAGGCTACCTAAGATTTTGGAACAGGTAGTCGTCTATGTTAGCAGGTATACCCTTCAGGAAATTGGCCAGCCGCATTCTTTCTATCTGCGAACAGTACTTAGGTGGTATTCTACAAGCCACGCCCTCACTGCCTACTTTCGACCTCCCCTCCACCTATCAGGCTTCACAGGGGGGCTGGAGGCCAGTACCATGCTTGGATGAGTCCTTCCAAGGTACATGGAGCACAGACACTCGCCAGTGGCTTCTCAAGGGAGTTCCCCGACATGAAGAAGAAGACGTTTCCTCTGCTTATCAGTTTTCGAAGTTGCAGATTTCAGTGTTTGCATGTGTTTTCTATTTCTGACATTTGTTTTTACTTATAGCTGATGCCTGCACTCTTCAATAAACTATAGAAAGAGGTGTCTTGTGAAGTCATGGAGGACGGAATTGCGGTGAAAGAAGAGCCGATGAGTGAAGGAGATGAAGATCAGGAGATGGAAGTGGAGATCAAACAGGAGATGCTGATCTGGGATGAATACGTCAAAGAAGAGGTTGGCAACAGCTGGACAGATGAAGATGAGGGGTGTCCGATGATCAAACAAGAGGACAGTTCAGCTGCTGACCCTCTGTGTGATGAAAGTGACGTTCTGCAGGGATCTATCGGAGTACAGAGGTCTGAGGCAGGACCAGCGCGTGAGTTGAAGAAGCAGAAGGCTTTTGCATGTGATAGATGTGATTACAGAGCCTCGCTGCTAGGATATCTGAAGTCTCACATGAGGACGCACACTGAGGAGAAGCCCTACGCCTGTGATAGATGTGATTACAGGACCAAGTGGCAGGGAGAGCTGAAGATTCACATGAGAACACACACTGGGGAGAAGGCTCACGCCTGTGATAGATGTGATTACAGGACTAGGAGGCTAGGAGATTTGAAGGAACACCTCAGAATACACACTGGGGAGAAGCCCTACGCCTGTGATAGATGTGATTACAGATCCTCAAGGCTAGCACATCTAAAGATTCACATGAAGACACACACTAGGGAGAAGCCCTACGCCTGTGATAGATGTGATTACAGAGCCTCGCAGTTAGGAGATCTGAAGAGACACATCAGGACTCACACTGGGGAGAAGCCCTATGCCTGTGATAGATGTGATTACAGAGCCTCACAGCTGGGACTTCTGAAGAGACACATCAGGACTCACACTGGGGAGAAGACACAGCAACATTTCGAGGAAATACTCCGGGAACATAGTTACTCATGTACAAGAAATACTGTAAATAATTTTCTCTAAGACAGGCAATTTCTCTTCAATAAACATCAATAAATCGAAGTAGATAACTATCTATCATTTATTTCAAGCGCCTTAAACATAAGAAAAATTTCAGTGGGACAACACAAGGACAGTCCCCTACGAATTGAAGAACGATCCTCCTTGAATTAAAGTAACTGAAGTACATCATAAAATATAACATTAGTTCAAAAATTAATCATTTGGTTGAACGGGAACGCTCGCTGATTGGCTGTTCGGATCGCCGTCTCCTCCCAGTGTTGCCCATTGGGACGACGAAATCGTGTTTTCTAAGAGAAAAGTTATCAAACAAAAACAGGGGAAACCTAATTTTCCTCATCTTCAGTTTTTCGATTTCTAACTTTACTGTTTCGTGAAATGTTGCATCTGGGGATTATGGATTTCTCGATCTCAGCGCTTCAAGCGGCCATAAATGAACTATTCCAGGATGACGTAATTTTCCCGGTTTTTTTAAACATTCGTATTTTCTACACTGTTTTGTTTATTCGTAAATTAGGAAGTTCGGGCTGAAACTTAGCCTTAGGTGGTTTTTCGAGGTGCTGAATCCGATTTTGAGGTCAAAAATAGGAAATTCCGACATGGTGAAATTCCTCATTTACGAATAAAAAAAACAGTGTAGAAAATACGAATGTTTAAAAAAACTGGGAATATGACGTCATCCTGGAAAAGTTCATTTATGGCCGCTTGAAGCGCTGAGATCGAGAAATCCATAGTCCCCAGATGCAAAATTTCACGAAACAGTAAAGTTCGAAATCGAAAAACTGAAGAAAAAAATAGAAAAAGCGAGATTGGTTCTCCCTGTACTTCCATGTAGGATGGATAGTACGTCCATGGTGCCGATGTTTTAAACGCATCCATGTGTAAGCTGCCACTTCGGATATTCAAATCATAAATAAAAATAAACTTATTCTAATTATAAATGTAAAATAAACATAATTAAACAGTACATGAAAGAAAAACATATTCAAATCCATGCTCGTGAAATGTAGATGTCATCATTCATGGATGCTTTTGAAATATCGGCACCATGGAAGTAATATCCCTTGTACATGGAAGTAAAAGAGGTAACTTGTCAATTATATTCTGTAGTAAGAAGATTTTGTCGAGGGAGTTCGATGTATCTCTCGTCAGCTATGACAATTCAAGGATATTTCAGTAATTGAAACGTCGATAACTATGAAATAATAGTAAACCCTCTACACAGCGGGCGTAACAATGAACTTCCTTTTACAACTGTGACCTCTAGCTGATTGAGTGAAGAAGAAGAAGAAGTTTTCTATGTTTTTATTATCACTTCGTAAAGTTGATTCGCTTGAAATTCTATCCTGTAGAAGAGAGGTGTTTTGTGTAATAATGGAAGACGGAATTGTGGTGAAAGAAGAGCCGATGAGTGAAGGAGATGAGACTGAAGATCGTGTGATAGGAGAAGTTGTGTTGATCAAACAGGAGGTGAAGTGCGATGATGAACACGACGAAAAGGAGGTTGGTGATGAAGTTGGAGGGTATCCGATGATCAAACAGGAGGGAGATTCAACTGCTGACCCACTCGGTGTTGAATGTGACGTTCATCAGGGATCACCTGAAGTGCAGAAGTCTGAGGCAGGACCATCCAGTGAGTTGAAGAATACTAAGCCTTATGCCTGTGATCAATGTGATTACAGAACCTCTTTGCTTTCAAGTTTGCGGAGGCACATGAATACTCACTCTTCGGAAAAGCCCTACGCCTGTGATAAGTGTGAGTTTAGAGCTTCTCAGCTAGGGTATTTGAAGAAACATGAAAAGACACACACTGGGGAGAGGCCCCATGCCTGTGATGAATGTGATTTCAGAGCCTTACGGTTAAATGATTTAACAAAACACAAGAGAATTCACACTGGTGTGAAGCCTTATGCCTGTGACATGTGTGATTACAGAGCTTCGACCCTAGGACCACTAAAGAGTCACATGAATACCCACACTATGGTGAAGCCGTACACTTGCGGTATATGTGATTACAGCGCCGTGCAGATATCAAGTTTGAAGAGGCACATGGCGTCTCACACTGGAGATAAACCGTATCCCTGTGATTTATGTGATTACAGAGCCTTTCAGGCTGGAGAATTGAGAAAACACATGGTGATCCACACTGGGGAGAAGCCGTACTCCTGTGAGATCTGTGATTACAGAGTTTCAGAGCCGGCGTATTTGAAGAAACACATGAGGACTCACACTGGGGAGAAACCCTATGCCTGTGATCAGTGTGATTATAGAGCTTCGCAGGCAGGGTATTTGAACATACACAAAAGGAAACACACTGGGGAGAAGCCCTATGCCTGTGAACACTGTGATTACAGAGCCGTGCTTTTAGCACACCTCAAAAATCACTTGAGGACGCACACTGGGGAAAAGCCCTATGCATGCGACAAATGTGATTATAGAGCCACGAATTTAACAGGTTTGAAGAAGCACATGAGAAAACACACTGAGGAGAAGCCCTACGCCTGTGATAGATGTGATTACAAAGCTTCGTACCTACAACATCTGAAGAGACACATCAGGACTCACACTGGGGAGAAGCCCTACACCTGTGAGAGATGTGATTACAGAGCCTCAGAGCTGGGACATCTGAAGAGACACATCAGGACTCACACTGGGGAGAAGCCCTACGCCTGTGATAGATGTGATTACAGAGCCAAGAGGCAGGAAGAGCTGAAGATTCACATGAGAACACACACTGGGGAGAAGTCCTTCGCCTGTGATAGATGTGATTACAGAGCCTTACACGTAAGAGATTTGAAAAAACACAAGAGAACTCACACTGAGGAAAGGGCATATGAAGATACAAGTGAGGACACACTGAGGATAAGTCCTGTGCCTGTGACTACAGAATCTCTCGGAGATTTGAGAAGACACGCAAAAGCTCACACAGAAGAAAATAATGAAGCGAAATAAACAGTGATGCCATTTATTCCTTCATTTACCAACAAATTTTGGAGATGAGAGATAGCGCTATCTAAAAAAATACAGTTGTTTGAGTTGAAATTGTGATTTTTTAATACCACTGCTACAGAAGTTCTGAGGTATTTACAGAATAACAACTTGAGTGGCTTTGCGAGTGTTTCCATTGATCTCTCTGAGTGGATTTTGAATTTTGGTTCTCAATGTGAGCCCCTGCTCACTGATAACACACAGTGACGGGGCTGAGGTGAGCCAGTACCTCCCTTCCTGGACCCCAAGATGCCGCCTCCACAGAGCCACCTGCGGCGAAGGACTGTGGGGGGGTAATCTGGGCCAGTTCCGGGAGGTGTGGTCTGCCCCCTACTGGAAGGACGCCAAACACCACCAAAGGCGTCCAAGTCGACTTCCACCATGACTCCAGGGGTGGAACATACCACCAGTGACGACCTCAGCAGCAAACCCTCAGCTTAGCCGAATGGCAACCTGGGTGGTCGAGAAGGCAGTGGCTGACGTCACCGACTGGAGGGGGAAACGCCTGGATCCTGCATATTCTGAAGCGGCCATCTCTCTGTCCCCAACTGCGCAACAAGTAGGTCCCGGCCGAACGTTTCCTGCTAGCTAGTCGAGTAAGTCCAGGCTGAAAGTCATCCCCCTTCTCAAAAGTCAGCATGAGTAAAACCCCTGAACTAGTAGAGTCGTATCCCCCAAAATCTCTGTACGGATCAAGAAGACGACCATCTGGAGAACCCTCTTCAAAACCAACACTTCATCGTCGAGGATACCTTAGGGCCCAACACGTGAGTGCACAAACTAATTCTAACTACTTTTTGGCCAAAAATGGTTAGGCAGGTGAAACAAAACAGTGATTAGAAAGTAACGATTAATAGTAAAATTTGGTAGAGTTTGAGTTGTAAAATTGTTATTCAAAAAGACACGAGACACGGTGAGAACACAGATTGTAAAACTGATTGAGAAAGATAAAATTGATTGTATTGTTAGCTACGGAACCTTTGCGGAGAATATTCTTGTCATTTTCATTGATCTCCTTAAATTCAAATTGTGTAAAACGAACATATGCCTTTCAGGCTTGTATCATTTCCTTTCCAATTTATGTTTATGTAATAAACACTTGTTCCTGGTATTCTACTCCATATCTGTGTTGTTTCTCAGTTCATCCTGCAATATCTCAGCTAAAACTCACTAGGGGTAGAAATAAAACCATTTAAATTCACTTTATTCTCTCTTCGAAGTCAGACCCATCAGGTCGTGTCCTCAGGACACAATTTATCGAGAACACGTCCACGTGGACAATCAGGTTAGCTTCGTGTTTCAGAACACGAAGGACACAGAGAACACGCCCTTCCGGCAAAGGACACACTAGGTGATCCGAGGCAAATAAAGAACAACCCTTCAGGTATAACAGCATTTTATTATTTTTTTGATTCAACGGAGTCAACACCTTCGGAGAGCTACCATAACTTCAACAGGTAAATACAATTTATTACCCTAAATTTAACGTAATTTTAAGTTGTTCAATTTTTCTTGTGACTCCCCATTTCACAGTAAAACACAAAGTAGTTTCCCTTCAGAAACCTTCTCAGTTGCTACTTGGACTAGGTAACTAAATTCTTTTGTCAACTTTACCTATACAAGCAGGCTTACAAATTGGTGGCAGTGTTGGGATTTGCCTTCTACCACTGGTACCCAGTTTGTCAAGCCAAGTAAAAGCAGCGGCTTACATCAATATCGAACTTTGTTAATGTCTCAACCAGAACACAGCGCTTCAACCACCTCCCAGGGAGCATCTGGAAGTTTCAGCGTCACTGAGGATCAACTCCAAGACAGCTCGGTGCAATCTACAAACGTCTAAATCACACCTACAGCATTAGTTCATGTATCCTCCGCTAGGGATAGTGAAGCATTTTTTCCCTTGAATTGTTGAGTCATCAAAAATCAACTTCCCTCGACTCAAAATCAGAGCTGCTACCACTGAGCTGAGGAAGCAAATGGACAGAAATGCGAAGAGGTAGCTGATAATGATAATGCATTTTATTGGCTAAAATAAACAAACACATACAACTTGCAGTATGAACATGGCAAGTCAAGGGAGGTGTGTGAACTGCCCAGGCCCACCCACCATGGTGGCGTCCCAAAGCCTAAAGCACAGCGTCCTCAGAGAACGCTCCACACATTCGACCCAAGGACGAACCAGGACAGGATGCCACTGTAATAATAGGATTTTTTGGGTTTATATTAAAAATTTTAAGTTAAAATTTGAATGAAATTTAACACCTTCAGTGCGGATTACCGGTCATCCCTGCATACCTGCCATATGGACGACTTTGGGACCCGCATTGAAGGTGTTAAGAGAATTTGATATCTCTTGTGAACGAGTTGTAGGAAGTATTTTACTAGGATTTGATAATTAAGCTGAACTACTGGTTTGAAATGACTGACAAATGTGTGTAATGTGCCAGAAATTGCAGCTACGCCCTTCAGGCACATTTTAACATTCAAATAATTTCAACTCCATCTTCAGTACTTCCACCCGAGCAACAAGGGAATCGATGTCTGCCAAGCAACCACCAACGACCGATGTCCGCCATCCATCAGCCGAGGACAGCGAGCGTGCCACCATCGCGGCCTTCTTCATCCAACGGCCAAGATGGCCGAGGGGTTAAAAGGGGCTGCCCCCTCCCTCGCGCCTCAGTCCGGTCAAGCCACGCGTCTCGTAAGGTCAAAACGAACCCAACTTGTCGACTCATCCCCCGTCATTGTAACGTGAAGTGTAAGAACTGAGAATTTGTGACTGATCCGAACTTAATAGACTTACCTTTTGTCCTCCAGTCTTCGTTTCGCAATCCGTTTAGCCAAGGCCCGGATTCCAAAACGTTGCCGCCTTCTCCATTACACCGAACTACGATCGTACCGAACCCCGGACGACCCCTGAACCGAGTCCGAACTGCCCCATTCCAGGCTCCCCCAACTACAAGCCTTCAGAAGGAGAGGCCCTGGAAACTCATCCCGCTACGGAGATCTCAAGAGGTCCAAGCTCGGCACAAAGGGTGAGCCCATTCCCTCAGAACCAACTGTAAGCGCTTACAATCTTTCACAAAATCTGGCACAATCCCCCTTTTATCTTAAGTCCCGCCATAAAGTAACTACTTGGAAATCTGGAAACTACTCTTCTTTGGAAACTGATCTTGTAACATTCAACTCCATAAAATTGTATACGACTATATCCATTTTTAAGTCAACGATTCTAAGTCACTATATTAGAATTAGTAGAGTCATATTTCTTTTATATTTTTGCATTGTATATAACAAGGCATATAGAGGAGTCATAACAGAGCCAGTCATGAGAGAGGGCAGTGTGGGAGAACCTGGACTCATTGCTGACATCAAAATTGACGGAGTATGGGATAGGGAGAGAGCGTCTTTTTTTGACCTCCGCGTAGTTAACGCCGACGCCTCTTCCTATGCCACCCGTGAATGGATGTCAATAGCAGACGAAGCCGCAAGGACAAAACATCGCAAGTATGATTCAGCGGCAGAGGATCTTCACGGCTCTTTCTCACCACTCATAATGTCATGTGAAGGAGTCCTACACAAAGAATTCCAAGTATTCATCAGGCAGATGGTCGACGCATTGGCAATAAAGTGGAACAAACCTCGTTCGATAGTTGCTGGTTTCGTCAGAGAAAAAATTCAGATGGCCACTATAAAAGCAGTCTCCCTCAGACTTTGGGGCTCGCGTAGGGCACTGCGATCGGCATCGGAAGACGACCCTCTTTTGGATCGGGAGGAGGCAGAATTGGGACTGGAAGATGGGGCTCCTCTTCCTCTTCCAGGAAGGGAATGAAGTTAACCGCTTACACCAAATGGGGACACCAGACCAGTCGTCCTCAACCGAGCTTCGTCCATCGACATTCCCATGATCCCTTCTACTATACGCTTCATGTCAAAAAAAAA